>SMSR01015253.1:0-10799 GCA_019453355.1 Ceratina japonica | reverse complement strand
TAACGAGTTTCTGGCGACAATTTGTCACGGTAAGATGAGCCGCCCTGTTATCAACACTGCCCTGCGCTTCGCTCTAAACGCGTTCTCACATCGCGACGGAGTGCGAAAGAATCGTTGCGCGCCTCGCTAGAGAAATAATAAAAATAAGGAGAATTCGTAAACTCCGTTACATAACTTTGATTCTTCTTTCTCTATGATGTTATTTCTGCTGCTCGTTTCGCTGCCAAATGTCGTGTAGTTCAACGCNTGCTCGCGAATCCGGGTGCAACGACTTTGTTAACGTTCGAACTAACCGGGGTCACTGGACCGTCTCTCATTTGGTAGATTTTATTTCTTAAGTTCGTCACTAATTACGTTCCTTTTACGATTTTTGTAGAAATTCTTGCTTATAGAAAAAATTCTGACCACTTATAAATTATATAAAAAGACTAACTCAAGTAAGACAGTATAATAGAACTTTAATGTTTATAATGCAAAGTCATTCTTTATTTGTCTATTCTTTAGTATACCTTGACATTTTTAGAAGTTTCTTTCATTTCTGAAATATTTAAATTTGTTACGACGAACAGCAAAATACAAATATTTTATGCAATGACTATTAGCAATTTAGAATCCACAAAATGAATTAATCATTTTAACCATTCGATTCTCCAATATTCAAGGAATCGTAACTTTGATATAAAAACCAATGGTAATCCCAGTTGGCACGTGTTTGTTTCAAAGCTGGATTTTAGAACATTTGCCAACAATTGTTAGCTTCATCATTAAGACGTTGAGCAATGTCGTAGATTAAACAATAAATATTCGGAACTTTGTTGGAGCTGGCGATCAATTTCCCTTGCACATACCTGCGAAAGCTAGATCCGTTTAGATTATTGTGAAACAGTACAAAACGTAGTTGAGAAATAATCATTAATATATTGGTTTGGCAAGAAAGTAATTTCGGTTTTTATAATGCTATATACTTGAGAGTAAATTTTCTTTTTAATTGCGTTGTTAGTTCCTAGTGAAACGAAAGACGTAACTTATCTAATAATGAGAGTAAAGAACATTAACTCTTCGGAATTTAAATTAAAGAAAGGAGTAGCAATACAAATATTTACTCAAAGTGTATCTCTGGAAACTATGTGTTTAGTAATGAAATTGATTTAAAGAGAATATTCTAACTACTTTGCTTTTACTTCACGAGTTGTTCATTGAAGATATTATTGGATTAATGAAGAAGTAATTTCAGTTCTTATAATACTACATGCTTGGGAAAACTGAAATTACTTTCTTCCCAACCCAATAGTATTAGTGCAAATATATAAGCTTACAAATTCCAAAGAATCAACAGAGGCTATCCAGTCTCTTTAAAACAAATCTCACATCAATTCCAGAATTCCTGAACTATTATTATGTAAAAGAAAATGACCAAAGTAAAATAAATAAGAATAATATATCAGATATCAAAATTCTAAGCACAAAAAATACTTGGTATTCTGATAAAAAGTGGCTCACAGAATGTTTAATATCAAACGAGGTTTGAATCGCGTGCGCGATCGGCGGAAGAAAAGCGAAACAAACGCGGTTACGGCGGCCAAAGAAATCGTGCCAGGTGTCGGGAACGTGCCAACGGGCCTAAACTTTGTACCGGTGTCGAATTAACGAGTTTCTGGCGACAATTTGTCACGGTAAGATGAGCCGCCCTGTTCTCAACACTGCCCTGCGCTTCGCTCTAAACGCGTTCTCACATCGCGACGGAGTGCGAAAAAATCGTTGCGCGTCTCGCTAGAGAAATAATAAAAATAAGGAGAATTCGTAAACTCCGTTACATAACATTGATTCTTCTTTCTCTATGATGTTATTTCTGCTGCTCGTTTCGCTGCCAAATGTCATGTAGTTCAACGCGATGGAAAACCGCGTGTACACGTGCTGCTTCTGTTTTTCGCATGTTTTCAACGAGCGGAGACCGAGAGACGGATTTGCGTTTCCAAGGAGTATCCGAAAGGTCGCCTTCCACGTGCTTCTTTTGCAGGGATCTATTTTGAAGATGTTGTAAATTGGAAACAGAGATCTGGTAACCGAGGCTCGAGGGAGATTGTACGAACTTAAAAATGAAATACCTTCGTTTCATGTTCGTTCCTGTATGCATATTTCTCAAGGAGATTACCAAAGGAATGACTAGATATAAACAGTATAATGCGTAGCTAAGTAAACTGTACGGTAATAATTTCCGCGTTTAAAGACAAACCGTAAATGAACAGGTGATCATCTAAAAGCAACACGTCGAGTTAAGGAACTATAACCAGTAATATCATTCTCTGATTCATAACTCCTATACTGAACTATATTATTACTTCTTCATCGTGAATAAAAATTAATTTCCTGTCTGGAAATTAAGCTCTTTATCACGCTCGATTCGTCACAGTGTATAGCTGAACAAAAATTTACGTCAACGATGAATGTAATGGAATTAATTTTGGAAGCTCCATTATTCATTCCATCCATTATTTTTGGAAAATCCATTTGAATTTCTGAATAGAAATTCACATTTGTGAATCTTGAATGAACTCAGAAATTGGCACAGAATGGAAAGCAACTTTAACGATAGATGTGAACCATAACTATATAAATCTGGTTTTCATCAACAGTATTGCACGACGTTAGATTCGATATAAATTCAGGGATATGCATGAAAAATATTTCCGGTAATAAATAGGTTTATGCGAATACTTCCGGTGGAGCTTTAAGTTATTGAGCGCTGACACTTGATTCCTTGATGGACAGTCATGTACAAGGTGAAACTGACGTACTGCATAAAAATAACATTTAACAAAATAGTGAAATAATAATATAGTTAATAATACTGACAGCAGTTAACTATTAAGTAAATAAAGATTTTTTTTTAACTGACATTCCTCCCTCATCAATCCAATAATAGAGATGAAGTTTCATTTTAAGACGTAAACCATAAATATATAAGTCTAGTTTTCATGAATAGTATTGCATGACCTTAGATTCGATATAAATTCAGGGATATGTATGAAAAATATTTCCGGTAATAAATAAATAGATTTATGCGAATACTTCCGGTGGAGCTTTAAAATAGTGAAATAATAATACATCGAATAAAGACACCAGTTAAATATTAATAAATAGATGAGGATTTTTTTCTAGACTTACATTCCTTTCCTATTAATCCAATAATAGAGATGAAGTTTCATTTCATGAAGAATAATGACAGCCCTGCCCAGGTTATTACGAGCCTCTATCCCCCATTTATCCTTTACTCACGCTAGTCACACGCATTATTATTTTCCACGCAATTTAATCGCGAATTCCTGAAGAGACCCACGAGATCCGAATCGTAAATCCTTTCGGTTCGAGCCGTCCCCTTCTATTTCCAGATTTCTTGGAGCGTGTTTTATCCGGCGTAGGGGACAACCGGCATGCTTCGCGTTCGTTTATCATCTACTGCGCGTGATGCATCGTCGAGCTGGGAACGATGCATCATAACGCGGCTTAATTATCACCGCGACTATGAATCTCGCAGAACGCTACTTCCCGGCCGGGTTAAGTGGCATAGAGCGGTCTCTTTTATGACCACCCAAGACATCCGCCGTCCAGGGAAGTCGCCTCGCCCTTTTCCGGGAACAGTAAAGATAATATCAAATGCACCCTGATGATTCGCGATTGAGTACTTGGAACAAAGGATTTTTTCAACTGGCATTGTGAATTGTAAGGTACGGATTGGTTTCTTTTTTTATGGGCACTATAATGACAACGGAAGTAGTGCAACTGCAGTTATAAACTTCCCCTTTTCCTCTTGGATTCTGATGAGAGATTGACTACTTGAAACAAAGAGTTCTTGCAACTGGCATTGTGAATTCTAAGACAGAGATTGTTTCTTTTTTTGTGGACATTAAAATATAATAACATCAGAAGTAGTGCAACTGCAGCTACAGATCTTCTCTCTTTTTTTCCTCTTGGATTCTTAAACTTTAATAATGTTCCCTGATGAGAAATTCGTGATTGACTACTTGAAACAAAGGTTTTTTTCAACTGGCAATGTGAATTTTAAGACAAGGATTGTTCTCTTCTTTTGTGGGCATTAAAATATAATAACATCGGAAGTAGTGCAACTGCAGTTATAAACTTCTCTTTTTCTTCTTGGATTCTTAAACTCTTATAATGTACCCTGATAGGAGATTCGCGATTGACTACTTTCGCGACTAACAAAGGGTTTTTTTAACTGGCATTGTAAATTCTAAGACAGAAATTGCTTCTTTTCTGTGGGCATTAAAGCATGATGTCATCGGAAGTAGTGCAACTGCAGTTATAAGCTTCTCCTTTTCCTGTTGGATTCATAAATTCCCAGGCAATCTCAGATATGCAAATTCTGGTTTCTAATCAACGTGTTTAAAATACTTTATGAATACGGGTAAGTTGAACCTGTTTCTTGTCACATAGCCCGCAGTATCATTTTCTTCGCATGGTCTAGTACTAGTCAGATCACATGTCAGTGCAACAACCTATGGCGCAAGGTTATTCGAGGCCGTTCAAGGTATGCGTTCTGCTCTGAAAGTCGGTTTTACGTCTGACCACAAACGGCATCATTCTACTGTCACTAGCGAGATTCTAATTACGTACGCTTTACTTTTACACAGTCCTAATTAATGACTCACGACTTTCTTCAATTCATCACTGCTTCAGCGTCCTTTCATATAGTATTATTTACCTCCGCTCATTTATTTATGCAAAATTCAGTATGCAAAAGGTGCGGACAAGAGTCGCGTAGAACAAGAAAGCTCGGTAAGTTATGTTACGTTGGATTTGTTCTATCATCGTAGTATGACACTCTAATTTGTAAATGACAAAATCCGAAGATGTACGCGGTGCACTTAGCCGTAGCAATAAATTAAACATTCTGGCAGAATTTCCGAAATTCATCTGTATATTTGTGGTCAAATCAAACTGTAGAATGTTCACATGTTTCTGCCTCACTTTGACGTCAATGAGAGCTCTTCTACGTCCAATATATACCTTTAGAAATACGACTTCATGTTTGATGTTTCCTTTACGAACTAAAAAATATCAGGATAATTTATTTATTCTCCATAGGTGATAATTGCTTTGAACTTGAATTTTCTGTAAATGATAAAAGAGATTGCACGTCATTTTAGGTTCCATAAAATTAATGTTTGTTGAGTAGAAAATAGTTCGACGAAGGGGTCCGTCCACTCGGCGTCGCGCGAAGAGCTGAATGATCTCGCGTTCCCTACGAGATTGGGGAAGGTAATGGAAGGTGTCCCTCTCCCTCCCTCAGCGAGTGCTCGCGACTCCCCAGACGAACACGTGTAAGCGTTGTAACGCATAATTCGTAGACGGCCTCCGCTATTTCCATCGGCGGCGGAGCCTTCGCGAGATGCAAGCCGCGCGTCGACGTTGCTCCTTTATTTAAAATAAGCAACTTTACGGTACTACATCCGAGCGCGCGCGCGCTGCGCTGCAGGCCTTCACTCTTGTGTCACTCTTCTATTTCCAGAGGCCTCGGCTGCGCTGTCTTTTCCCGTGTGTCGTCGCGATGCGTCCACGTCCACTCGAAATAGGCGTTTATGTCTGACGACCTCCTCCCCCTCCCCCTTACAATAAGCCGCGCATTCCCCTTCTGAAAATGATCGCACCCCGCTCGCCCGGCACCGGACTCCTTTGTCTCGCTTGAAGTTCAACCCTTTGACGCACTTTTCACTCCCCCATCTGGCGCCGCGTGTGTAAAAGAAATTCCTTTGTCTCGCGCCCGCCCGATTCTTGGAATTATTCTCTTCCCCAATCTTTTGAAGTATCCTACGTTCTTCTATTACCTTTTTCTACTCGATTCAATTACCTATTATATCTGTACCACTTTATTGTAGCTCTCCTCTCGTTTCTCGCAGTATAACCTTTGATCTCGCGCTATAATTTTTTATAGGAAGATACAACGGACTCGGTCAGATTCTTGGCTCTCATTTGAAACCAATACATGTGCAGGAATTATTAATAAATTATTTTCTATACTGTATTACAGATTATTATTGCATGAGGCGAAAAACAGAAAATCTATATCGTATATCTACGGATTCGTAAACCAAAATTAAACATCACGAGTGCACCACGCGTGACACGTGAATCATAAATTTAGGTATTTATTATAAAATAAACGCGCGTAACTTATCCGAGCATAATTTACATATATTTATACTTATAAATGATCTGAATCGAAATTGTTACGTAACGATTAATCTCGCTGGCACAATCAAACGTGTTCTTCAGTCTGTTTCTCACCGTGTTTGTTTTTAACGCATATTCGAAAAAATTAAGAAAGACACAGTAGGGGAAGAATATTAGAATCTCCGCGTCCAAAGATTCGAAGCCCGGCAAAAGGCAGCTTGGCAGGAATGATGCGAGCCTGTCACGAGTTCTAATATCACAGGAAACGCGTTCAGCAATGATAAATAAAGCCACGTCAAAGATTTCACAGGTTGCGTCACATGATTAAGGATAACGCTAGAATGGCACTTTGCCGTGGACATGTACTATGCTATAATTTGCTCCACTTTTGCGCAAGGAACTGCATTCCATTCGAATTTACGTTTAATGTCTGGTATCAAAATTTCGAGTTCAATTATTCTGCTTTAGAGTAGAATAATTTTAAACCTCAGCAAAGAGACAGCAGATGGAGAGGATGCATAGTATAATTCATATGTATTATACTCTATTATAATAACGTGTCATAATTACGTAGAATAAACGTAACTGTAATATGTATAATTTATCCTAAATGAAAGAGAATATGTATAATTTATCCTAAATAAAGGAGAATATGTATAATTTATCCTAAATAAAGGAGAATATGTATAATTTATCCTAAACGGAAGAGAATATATTTTCGTCTGTGAGGATAAGTAAAATTTAGAGCAGAATTAGAAGATATAATTCAAATATGGATAGGAAAAGAATAGCACATATAATGATGCAGAACAAACAGAAGATGGTAACTTATCGCATCGGCACAGCCATAGCAAACAGCCATAACTTACTGAAAACCATCCAAGAAAAGCAGAGAATATACATAGAAGTTTAAACCGAAATAGAAATAACTTCTAATCGTTCCCATTGCGTGTAAAATTAATGAGTTTAGATTGAAACATGCGTACGAGAAGACTTCCATCGTAAATGTAAATTAGCAGGAATAATAAGTGAGTATACTTGGTGAACATTGTGCTTTACAAATCTTTAAGCTAGAAGACGATATGAAAAGATATAAAAAGCACGTAACAGCCACTAACCGTTTCCTTCGCTATGAATCATCATGGCTGCTTGTTTAAGAACATTGCTTTGACTGTTATTTTCCAAAACTATTATTCATCGCTGTTTTCTTTTCTTTTAATACACGATTGATTGTACAGGAGAATCGAATTTATTTTTTCAATTTTCTAGCGATTAAACACGAACAATTATGATTTATTTATTTCGATTTTTAAATGTCAACGACATCGAATAAAAAGTTTATCATTATATAAAAATTTGTTTATTCCTTGAGTATCAGGAATATTTTGAGTATTTTGGGGATGAATTTCCTGGACGTCTGATCATCAGTGGCATCGTTCCACTGTTCCGAGTGATCTCCGATCGTTTATTAAGATTAAATTACTGCGAATATCATCCAACGGCATTAATAGTATCAACTCTACGATGTTGTTTAAAGCTGACCTCGAGATTGGCAAGAAGAACGCGGACTAACGAAACTTCCGATGACACACAAAACGCATATAATGCACATGGTCTAAACAATGTTCCAACTTCGTCACAAATAACAATTGTTACAAAACCACTATTAAGATTGCTTAAATTACAAATTTGAGATAAAACAAAGTATTCGTAGCAACTCAGCCATGACATAACATATTCGTATAAGTATCATCCTATATTTATACCACTGTTGTCAAATAATGCTTATGTAATAGTATTAAAACGAAAATCAAAATACAGGGTATCCCCCATTTATTTGAATAGTCATTTTTGTGTATAAAGGTTCAAGTTTAAATAGGATACTCTATAATATGTGTATTCAACCTCAAGATTGTGATGCACTGTAAAGTTTTATAGTGCAAACCCATCGTGTTTGTTTATGCTAGTATCCACAGTATATATACGTACATATTGTACCCTGAGCGCATAATGGGGGCATATAGCGATGATAGTTAAACTGCAGTAGAACAATTCACGCGATCATTTGCGTAACGCAAGCAAGCGAGATAGCTTTTTGGAAGCGGCTGTGCGCGGCGGCGGCGTTCTCCGCGATGCTCCTGCGTTTATAGGAGCGTTGCCAGGACCCAAGGCCGGCTGGCCTCTCCGACTAAAACCGTGATAAACACCCGTGAAATTCGCGAACGCGATGAGTAATCCGAGTCTTACTGGCTGCCTGATCTCCGGTCTGCCACTTGGTCAACGAAAAATCGGGGACGATCGTGTGTACGATTTACGGTACAGAGAATATGACTATGATCATTTGTAATGAATTATAGCTTTTGGTTGAAGACAAAATAAGATTGCGGGCGCGCTTAACGTCGAACAATTTTATGCCTCGACTGTGATTCATTCAAGCGTTGGACGGCTGTCCGTCAACGGCAACAATTATAAACCACTTCGACGCTATATAAAGTTTATACGTTTTCGAAATTGAATTTTGTGTCCGAGTGGAACATCCGAGGTCGAGGCTTGACTAGAAATGAATTACGATCGACAGATAAAAGTATGTATTATTTTAACGTAAATTGATTGTTGGTTCAAACATCAAATGGTCACAATAGTAAATCGTAATAATCGATATACGATTTTTAAACTCTGGTGTACTGAATCCTATCAAAATCAGGCGTTATATAACGCGGTTATTTGGTTATTCAACTATTCGCTTTCCGAGATTCTTGAGGAAACGAGCCGATGATGAATCGGTGTACCAACACGGCCCACTGTTATTCGAAATTTTCTTGGTATCGGATTAGTTGAGTTTGATGGAAAAGGTTTCTAATTTTAAGGCAGTCTCATGCTGCGTAGCACTGAATTGAATTTTACAAGAGCGTCCATGATTTGATAGCAAGGAATTAAGTATGTCTGAAAAATCATGATGGAAATCATGGTTTAAGAAGAGAAAGACGAAGAAATAGCTGCCAGAACTATAGTTCTTGAGGTGATCAAGAATTTAACCAGAATCTAATTTTTCCTAATAATTTTGACGCAGGCTACGAGAGACTCTTGACGGCTACTAAAAAAATTCTAAATGACTCCTAAAATTTTAGTTTCGTTTTTAATAAAACTGCATAACATACTCATGCTGGGTAGAACTGAATTGAATTTTACAAATGCATCCATGATTTGAGAGCAAAGAATTATCTCTGAAAAATCGTGATGGAAATCATCGTTTAACCGCAAGGAAGAGAACGAATAGCTGCCAGAATTATAGTTCTTGTTGAAGTGATGAAGATTTTAATCAAAATCTCATTTTTTCTAATAATTTTGACACAGACTAAGAGAGACTCTTGAAAGCTACTAGAATTCTGACTCGTAAAGTTTCAGTTCCAATTTTAATAAAACTGCATAACACTCCTGCCTTCATTTCTGGAGACTGCGTCACTATATTAGTAACGAACGCCAGCAATAACAGCTTGCACGTTCTAGTCTAACAGAAACATGCACACGACAGTAAACAGCTGGCTAACTAGCTTCCAAACCTATTCTGCGTCTCAAATAAATCCACACTTAACCTACTCTCTGCGAATTAGAACCGGAGTCGAATGCTAACCCGAAAGAGATCCTCCACTATGATTTCATCTCTTTTTCTGCATCTCCTTTTTCTCAAGCGATCTTACCTCTCGCCTGGTGGTAGTGGTACTTTTCCGAGTGGTCGTCGTCCTGGTCAAGGAGCTGAGAGGGGTATCCCAGTCCTGGAAGACCTGCGTGGTCGCCATGACGACTGCTCGATCCTCTTCCCGTTCACAACTCAAACTTCACTCGGATCGCCCGGCGAACGACCCGGCGGAGAGGAAAAATCGTAATCCCTTCACTGATTCACGATACGCACTCGAACTGGCTTGCTCCTTGAACAACGTTTTAACGGATGACTCTCCCGTAGGTATCAAAACGAACTGATCGAGGAACGGGAACCCGCAGAAGGATTCCGGTCAAACATTCGCTCGTACTCGTATCATAATTTCCGTATTTATTATAAAGATTTTATTATAAACAGATATCACAATTTTCATATCTATATTTTTGGTTCACTTTCCAAATATATCAAGGTTCTATTACTTTCTCAAAGTCTGATGAGCAACAAGCGAGACCGAAAATATGATAAGGAGAGGACGTTATCGCAGGTAGTTTTCACCGATCAGAATAAAAATATTCCTCGATCAGGATCGATGATCGATCGGTACCTACGTGGTCGCCCCATCGGACGAGCCCGGATCGCTATCAAAGGCGCAACAAAAGTTGGTTTCACTTAAAGTGGGTACTTGGTGGAGGTTGAATGCGCGATTCTAGGTGGATCACGCGCGACTGAGCTTTGGAAGCACGCCTCCGCTTGAACGCGAGAGTCAACCGCTCCGCGCCCCATCCGCAGTCTAATTCCAGAAATACGGAGAAACACGTATAATTAGGACGACGACGACGACGACGGCCACCACCGCGACGCATAACGGCGTCGTAGCGACGTTACTTACCACTTGGGTCCTCGAAAGACGCGCCACGAAGATGGATCCGCGGCATGTGCAATGTCAAGGGAT
>SMSR01015248.1:0-44959 GCA_019453355.1 Ceratina japonica | reverse complement strand
TCCTTAAGATGAGCGAAATCGATGAAACATATTTCTAATCGATCTCTTATCTTATCAACAATACCCAAAGATAAACCGAATTAAACTCGTGACTACATCTCTATCTATTCCAAACTTCAGTTTATAATTCCTCAGATTAATATTTACGCAACTAGATTAAAGAACATGCAAATATCCTACGAAATATGACAACAGATTAAAAAGGGTTAATGCTGTTCATTAAGTTCGACGAACAATGGCGGGGGATTAATTTTTCGAAGTCAGCGTCTGTTGTTCGTGAGGCTGGAAGTGAAAGACAATGGCTGAGGTTGCTAGTTAATAAATACGAGCGTAGCCAAGAAACAAGGGGGTTGGTTGAACGAAGGGAAACGGAAGACGGTCTTGATGATGCGAGGCAGGAGAGGATAACATTCTGCGAGGGAGAGATGGAGTGCACACGGCGCTGCGAAGGGACCGAAGAGGGTGAGAAGCCGTGGGCGAGAGGGAGGGAGGGAGAGGGATGCGGGCCGACAGTAGTGGGCGCATGCGGATGGTAGTCGCGAGCATATAAGTAAAGTTTGTTCGCAACTTATAATAGGGACGGGGTCCTCCTCGTCCCTCCTCCTTCCCCGTGGCATCGCGAGAAGGATGAGGTAGGGAAGGTTCGAGGCTGGGTTACTCTCTCGCAGACGAACTTGCACGGTAATAGACCGTGCAGGTGCAATCTACGGGAGCAGGCAAATTGCAAAGAGGACTAGAGAGAGCGGCGCAGCCAGGACGTGGTTATCGATGCTTTGTGCTTGCGCGCGGTGCGACGCGGCCCTCTGTGTTGCGCCTCTGCCTGCCTCTTGTCTCTCGCGTTGCATCGTTACACACGTACACGTACCCATACCGCGACGACCACGCTGATAACGAACCCATTTCTTGCGCGTGACACAACGAAGAAGAGAGGAAAAAGTGAGCCTGGAGTCGCCTCTTCCGTCGCCCATTTCTGGGCCCTCCGATTTTAAGCTTTTTTATGCGAGCTACTGTCCGATGGGATGTTAATTTTGACCATAAGTGCAATAGCAAAGTTACATGAAGGGATGGAATGATATACTTTTGTAAAAGAGTGAATTGAAGCTCTTTTATGCGAGCTACTGTCCGATGGGACGTTAATTTTGAGCATAAGTGCGATAGCAAAGTTACATGAAGGGATGGAATGATATACTTTTGTAAAAGAGTGAATTGAAGCTCTTTTATGCGAGCTACTGTCCGATGGGACGTTAATTTTGAGCATAAGTGCAATTGCAAAGTCATATGGAGGGATGGAATGATATACTTTTGTAAAAGAGTGAATTGAAGCTCTTTTATGCGAGCTACTGTCCGATGGGATGATAATTTTGACCATAAGTGCGAGAGCAAAGTCACGTGGAGAGATGGAATGATATACTTTTGTAAAAGAGTGAGTTGAAGCTCTAATATGCGAGCTACTGTCCGATGGGATGTTAATTTTGAGCATAAGTGCGATAGCATAGTCACATGGAGGGATGGAATGATATAGTTTTGTAACGGAGTGAATTTTGAAATGAAATCGTGGGAGAAGAGTTATGGTGGTTGGACTATGGGAAAATTATCTGGAAGATCATCTGGAGTTTGAAAAAGGTTGACGCCCCTAACGCAGGGGCACCTTAGGGGCCCGGCATATGGGTTCATTGAGGCGGGGTATGTTCGGCCCCTAAATGCTTGGGCAGGGGACTAGCCAACATGNGGGAGGGGGATGCGGGCCGACAGTAGTGGGCGCATGCGGATGGTAGTCGCGAGCATATAAGTAAAGTTTGTTCGCAACTTATAATAGGGACGGGGTCCTCCTCGTCCCTCCTCCTTCCCCGTGGCATCGCGAGAAGGATGAGGTAGGGAAGGTTCGAGGCTGGGTTACTCTCTCGCAGACGAACTTGCACGGTAATAGACCGTGCAGGTGCAATCTACGGGAGCAGGCAAATTGCAAAGAGGACTAGAGAGAGCGGCGCAGCCAGGACGTGGTTATCGATGCTTTGTGCTTGCGCGCGGTGCGACGCGGCCCTCTGTGTTGCGCCTCTGCCTGCCTCTTGTCTCTCGCGTTGCATCGTTACACACGTACACGTACCCATACCGCGACGACCACGCTGATAACGAACCCATTTCTTGCGCGTGACACAACGAAGAAGAGAGGAAAAAGTGAGCCTGGAGTCGCCTCTTCCGTCGCCCATTTCTGGGCCCTCCGATTTTAAGCTTTTTTATGCGAGCTACTGTCCGATGGGATGTTAATTTTGACCATAAGTGCAATAGCAAAGTTACATGAAGGGATGGAATGATATACTTTTGTAAAAGAGTGAATTGAAGCTCTTTTATGCGAGCTACTGTCCGATGGGACGTTAATTTTGAGCATAAGTGCGATAGCAAAGTTACATGAAGGGATGGAATGATATACTTTTGTAAAAGAGTGAATTGAAGCTCTTTTATGCGAGCTACTGTCCGATGGGACGTTAATTTTGAGCATAAGTGCAATTGCAAAGTCATATGGAGGGATGGAATGATATACTTTTGTAAAAGAGTGAATTGAAGCTCTTTTATGCGAGCTACTGTCCGATGGGATGATAATTTTGACCATAAGTGCGAGAGCAAAGTCACGTGGAGAGATGGAATGATATACTTTTGTAAAAGAGTGAGTTGAAGCTCTAATATGCGAGCTACTGTCCGATGGGATGTTAATTTTGAGCATAAGTGCGATAGCATAGTCACATGGAGGGATGGAATGATATAGTTTTGTAACGGAGTGAATTTTGAAATGAAATCGTGGGAGAAGAGTTATGGTGGTTGGACTATGGGAAAATTATCTGGAAGATCATCTGGAGTTTGAAAAAGGTTGACGCCCCTAACGCAGGGGCACCTTAGGGGCCCGGCATATGGGTTCATTGAGGCGGGGTATGTTCGGCCCCTAAATGCTTGGGCAGGGGACTAGCCAACATGGACAACGCCCAGGAAAAAGTCTTACATCGGGGATTGAGTATTTTAAACCCTGAACGTATACTCTCGATTTATAGGGTAAGTGATTAAGATAGAAGTAATTAAAAAATGAGATATTTTAATGAAAAACGTATAAAGCATTGCATGGTAGAATGAAAGAAGCTAAAGTTCGCATTTTATACCCTTTGTTGTACAATTTGATTGTGTATGTTAACAGAAATTAATAATTAATAAAAACCTCCTTCATTAATAAAAAAGCTCTCGCCTTTTTTTTTAAGTTATTAACATGATTCTTTATGCAAAAAGATGCAGAAGTAAATGTCATTTGTGAAAGGCATGTGTGAAAGGAGCATGAGAAACACGTTTCGAGTTTCGTTAGAAAACTTTCATGCAGGCAGTCGATAGGAAAAAAATAGAAAAGCTCTGCACCCTTCACAGCAGAGGACGGGGTGGTATAATTCCAAACGGTAACGCAGGGTTGTAAAGTTTCCTATGGGGCTGCCAGATGTCGCAACGAATCCAGCAGAAAAAAGCAAGGGGTGCGAAACAATTTTTTCAATCAACCTCTCCTCGTCCCACAATATCCTACCATCGGTTTTATAAAAAACAAGAATGACCCAAAGTACAATGTAAAACAGAATGATTTCCTATCCTCCAAGGGCCATATTTCGAAAGGGAAACAATATTATTTGATCAGAACCGGAGTTTAATNAAAAAAGCAAGGGGTGCGAAACAATTTTTTCAATCAACCTCTCCTCGTCCTATAATATCCTACCATCGGCTTTATAAAAAACAAGAATGACCCAACGTACAATGTAAAACAGAACGATTTCCTATCCTCTAAGAGACATATTTCAAAAGGAAACAATATTATTTGATCAGAACCGGAGTTTAATAGTCGCAAATCGCAATTAAAGGACAGTTTGCGAAACTACGGGCAGGAGGAAAGTTTTAAAGAAACGATTCCGGCGATAACCGGGCGAGCGCTCGGTAACCAGCCACTGACAGACGTTCGGAGGTGAATATAAAACACGCCCTCCACCCTCCCGGCAATTATTCGCAACCCTCGGCGAATTCTTCGGCTCGGTCGTGCGTCGAAGCCCGCGTGCGGGGGTCGGGCCCGGCGCGGGGAATTATTAAAATCCAGATTGAGACGAGAGCGATCGCTCGTGAAAATCCCGCTCGAAACAAAACCGGCGGCGCTGCCCCTCCGCGCTCGCTAATCGGAATAATCTGACTCCGAGCCGGTATAGACCGATGCGGACCCATCGACCCTCGTTCTTTCCGTTGAGAGGTTTTCTTTCCGAAACTCCGGGGAAGACGTCGATGAGGCAGCGACGGGTAACAATGCCCGCTGGAAGTTTCCCTTAACGAAAAAAAAGTACGTCGAATTCGAGGGGAGAAACGAAGAATCCCGAAGGATAATAGACGGCCGGACGTTAAGCAATGGAATTCTTTCGTCTTCTGAGAATCGTCGAGCTCGAGTCGCTATTCGACGTGCAACGGCAGACCCGATAATTAATTCCCAAAGGGTAGGGAACGGGTGCAGATTTCCTTGGAGAGGCGCGCATCCGGCCACCCTGGACAGGTTTCCCTTTTTCAAGGCCGCGCTCTCGCTCGAGTCCCGGGGGTGCGGTGGCCAGGAGAGGCTGGAAAGGGCAACAAAAGGAGAATACCCGGGCAGCTCGGCTCGCGCAGTTATAAAACGCTTGTTACTGGCGCTGGCTCTCGCAATGTTTAATAATTACAACGGTCGAACGGGGGCGGCGGCGGCGGCGGCGGGGGTTGAGAGGCGGCAGCCTCCTCGGTCGACGAAGAAAGAAACGGTTCCTTGGGCAGGGCAGCGGGTGAAACTAAGGAAACGATAAAGAAAGACGGGACGCGAGGCGGTGGGTGGCTTGAAAAGCGGGACGAAAGGAACGGGGGTGGCCGCGGCGGGGGCGGCGGGTGAGCTGGTTGTCTGAGAACGAGAGAGAGAGAGAGAGAGAGAGAGAGAGGGAGCCGGGGGTCGAGGGAGAGACCCTGGAGTAGTAGACGGAGGTTGGAGGTGGCGAAGAAGGCTCGTGGAAGAAGAGAGCGACGGCGGACGCTGGCGGCCGGGTGCGAGAAGGAGTGCCTCCCTGTCGGGGTCTCTCCTCCGTTGTGCGTCGGAGAGAGCGCCAGCAGGGAAGGAAAAAGGGGGGAAAATAAATTGAAAGCAAAATTGTACTCGCACAAGAAAATGGAATTATTCCTCGACGCTGTTCCAGCGAGATACGAAGAAAAAGAAGGGCGGCGGCGGAGAGAAGCCGAAGGAGAAAGAGAGAGAGAGAGAGAGAGTGAGCGACGAGAGGTGGAGGAGACGAGGGAGGAAGAGGAGGGTAAGGTTGTCCGAGATGGATTCGGGCTCCATTGTGCTCGCAGGAAGAACCGGAAGGAGGAGGCGAGCCGGGGGTGGCGTAGCTCGTAGGCAGCGGCGAGGGGTGGCCGCGGGGGAGAGGGTTGAGGGCCAGCAGCATCGCTGTCGAGGTGGGAAAGTGGAGAAGATCTCCGCTTGGATGGATACCCGGCTGGGGTGGAACACCGTTCGCGTGTTTTCCGAAATTTTCTCGGAAAAAACTCGAAACTGTTTGATCCGCTGCTCCCTGAACCCCACCTCCCGCTGCGGTCATTCTGAATTAAATAAAACGCCGCGCCGGTAAACGTCGTCTACTTTGTTCGGGGAAATAGGAAGAATTTACAGTAAGAATATTTCCTGGAAACAAGACGATCTAGCAAAGTAAATTCAATTTATTTAACAAAATAGATGTGCTCTGCTTTTTTAATTAAATTGTACACAGTGCCATGTAAGTATATAATATTTGTATTGAGGAAAAACAAAATAGATGTGCTCTGCTTTTTTAATTAAATTGTACACAGTGCCATATAAGTATATAATATTTGTACTGAAGAAAATAAATTGACAACGACTCCTCTGACTCGGAATTCTAACAAAACATACATACATATCGGAATCAAGTCAAGAGAGAACGTAACCTGCTCCCGCTGTTAAAAAATGAACACTAACAAGGTTACTACCATAAATTTAAAAGAAGGCAACCCGCCGTTCTGTTTTTAGCCGAGCCCGGTTGCTCTTTACTGCACGGTTTACTTGCCGCGGCGTAACAAAATTCCCGCATAGCCGGCGTACCGTAAACGAAATTAGTATCGCCGCGTGGCCGGACGGAAAAGAGTGGTAGGTGACCAGGCAAGGACCACGTGCGAGCCGCATCGGTTCTTAAAGGTCTCCGCAGCGCTGGAACGCAAGCCCTAACTAAGTTCCGCCGATAATGGCAATTAACGGAAAACACACGACTGGGGTAATGATATTCCCGTACGCTCCGGCGTGTATAGCTACGCGCGCGCGCGCGCGCGCGTCTCCGTTCCGACGTATACAAGCGTATACAAACGCGGCAGTTAAAGAGAGGGTGCACCGAGCGTGCGGGAGGATGAGGAGGAGGAGGAGGAGGAGGTGGGGTGTAGGGGATGGTTTCAGTGCACGCGAGCGAGCGAGCCTACCTAGGCTGCCTACCTCCCAATAAGGTCGCCCGCTCTTGGTCTTTTGAACGCGGCCTCTGTGCAGCATCCGCCTCGTATGTTAGGTATCTAACTATCTATCTATCCATCCATTTATCGGTAGGCAGAATGGATGCCGCCGCGGCGGAGGAAGGGAACGGCTCGGCGGCGGCGGCGGCGGAGGACGCCGGGGTACTTAGGTCCTCTCAGCATCGCTAATTACCCAACGATACTGCCTAACGGAGCCGAGTGTGTGTACGCCCGCGCCGGGGCTACCCGGGGTGGCCCCTCTCACCCTTATCAAGATCGACCGTGGCGGTGCACGCCGGCTCTAGCTGTGTATCGGCTACGCGGAAAAATATCGTACGCGCGCAGAACGTAGCAGGTTTTCACGTGCTCTTTCAACGGGAAAAGGTACGCGGAACCCCAGAGACGTCCAGGTAACGCTTCGGTGGTCGGGTTGAAAGGAACGGCCGGGCCGGGTTCCTCTCTTCCGTTTACACATTCTTTTTCTTTTCCTCGGCCGCGCGTTCTTCTTCGACTCCGATTAGGCGGCCAGACGGGGTGATACGCGCGTGCAAAGGGAGCCACTCACGTGAGATCGAGTATTGATGTAGCCAAAAGTGAGACGGGAAACAGTATCATACGCATTTCATCTTTAATGCTTTATATATCAAGTTATCTGGTTTGAGGCCTTTACATAGGCAATTTGAGGCCTGAACATGCCTGCGGGTACCGCGTACCCTTATATACACGTAAATTCGACATTTTGAATTTCTTTCTTCAATATAATTGTACTTATTGCACTTTTTTAATGTTTTAAGGTTTTTAATACAGTTTCATAGACTACTTTACAATGTACAACAAGTCAAATTTAAAAACATGTTTTTAATGCTGAGAAATTTTAAAAAAGTTACTAGAAGGGACGATTTCAAAATAAATCTTGTCGTCTCCAAGTCCATCTAGTTTTGTTTTTACCAAGAAGTTAGCTGGAATTCAAGATAATTCATATAGCCAACTTATAAATATGTTTTTTTTTCATTTGTGCATTTTGATTTTTTTCGATATAACATACATGCACTTACGGATAATCATATCTTGTTGTACCTAAAATGTCTGATGTTGGAATTCATTGAATCGAAGGAAAATTTGATAGAGGGTAAATTTTAATTAAGATTCGATAACGTTTCCTGCTATTACTTATAATTTATTATGATTTTTGACGAAAAGGAGTATGAGAGAATGCTATAGCAATCATTTGGATAACGAAAGTTTCCTCGTTTTAGAATCCTGGTAAAAATCATTGTTGCTACAACGTAATAAACTAACACCAATTTGATTAAACATTCCAATAAACAGCAATATTTACATGTGTTTGTATTTGCACACTATGATACGTTAGGGAGTTCCAATATTTATCGAAAGTAAATAAAATTTGCATACACGCACAAATCTAGGGTATTTACATTTAAACTAAACGCATTGTCTTTCGCTATCCACGATTAATTACTATTTTAATACATCGTACTATTAATAGCTTCTAAATGTCTTCAAACTATACTTAATTCAGAAATTAAAGTGTCTAAACCTAAACGTTTTCTAAGAGGAATTAAAAAGTTGTCGCAGTCTAAAGGGAAACGAACCGATTAAGAGATCGATTCTATCCAAGCAAAGTAAATAATTGTCGCGTGCATAGGTTTGTATTAGTAGTTTGAAATGAAGCCAACACTGCACCGTGGCCTTGAACGTGACGTAGAACGGGAACAGGTTGACAGGGTGTCGCGTTACAGTTTCGTAGCCATAGCGAACGCTCCACTGGATACACGTATACACTCATACACATATACCAATAATTACCTATGTATTATCAAAACCTGCGGTGTCCCTGACCCGATTAAACCTGCGGTTAATTATCATTCATTTTCAAAAGAAAAATAGCGTTTGATTTATTCTATAAGTATAGTATTGCCTCCCTCGAGTTTCCCACTTCACGATTTCCTTCTACATCACGCATCCATTAAGATCGTTCTCGAAGATTAAAACAATATTAGTATTCAGCAGCGTGTTTCCTGGATATTGATGACAAAAAAGGAGGCAAGAAAGCTGAAAGCGGCGGGGCGGTTAACGCGATCGGAAACCGCGAGGCGTGCGGCTGTGTGCGTCGCGGCGGGACATTAATATTTTCGCGGCACGGTGACACGGGCAGAAAAGAAGAGGAAGGGGGGGGGGAGGGGGAGAAAGGGGTTGGGTGGGCGAAGAAACGGATCCGCGCGAGGGTGGAGGAAGCGAGGCGAGCCGCGGCGAGCCGCGGCGAGACGGAGACGGTAAATCGAGAAGCAAGAACGGAAACCGCAGGGGTAGGAATCCCTTAAAACATTCGTGCAGCTTCCATCTTGCCGATATTATTGACGTTTTTTGCCACCCCTATTTTTCCACCCCGTTCCCTCCCCGGGCACCGTCACGGTGGGGTTTGACGGTGGGTGGCTTCAGGGAACGAAGAAGTAGGAGGACGGCCGGGCGGGTTGTTAGCTCGAACGAAAACTGGGGGACGACGGGGGGGGTGGACGGGTGGGTGGCTGCCGGTTGCGCGGGCGGCCGCGGGGCCCGGGGTAGGTAAGACGGCTCTTATTCGCGCGGGCTTTTTAGAATACTTTATTGACTGAGCCTTCGTGGAACGAGGGGTGGCCCGGGAGGGTGGCACTGTTGGAGGAGAGCGGTTTAGGGGGGCCGCGCTTCGAACGGAGGATGAGAAACGAGAGAAAAACATTAGGGAAGTCCGCGGGCGGGACGAGGACGGCCGCCGGCGGCGGGGGAGGACGGGCGGGGGGCGACCGGGGCAAAGGAACCGGAGAGAAAGAAAGAGGGAGAGGGTTGGGTTCGCTCTCGTTTTTGAATTTAAATACCAGAGCGTAGGAGAGCGGAGCCTCGGGTCCCCAGGAGCCGCTGCAGCCGGAAAACCCCCGTGACTCTGACACTGTCTTTGCGAGAAATTAATGAAGCGAAGTGGGTACCATGGCCGAGATGCCACGCCGGGAGCAGCCTTTCCTTGATCTCTTTCTTCCTCTTTCTCTCGATTTCTCTTTATTCCGACCTTTACCGTCGACTTCACCCAGCGGCCCCCCGTCCGCCCCTCGCGGCGTCCACTTTCACGCAACTCTTCACCGTCGAACGCGCGTCCTCCTTGTTTTTTGATCTTCGCGAAACTCTCTTTCGTTGTTAACTCTCCTCCGCGTTCGCCCCGTCCGAAATCAGGCGGAACTTTGACCCAATCACTGGTGATTCTTATATCAGATCGAGCATGGCCTATATTTTTATTATTTCTTAAATTAGGAACGAGATCATGACAGCAGGACAATGTTCAATTGAAATAAATAGGGGTCAGGGATTATTTTCACTTATTTTTCAACCCTTCCTCTGTTAAAAACAGGATAAAATACGTTATATAACATAGAAACGCAATTATTATAGTGAAACTTTCTTTAAGAATTGATAGAACATTATAATATAAAATGACAGAAATTTTGTGAGTATTGACTACTAAATTCTACCCTGAAGTACTAAACACTATGTCGAGCACGCTAAAAAATGCATAGACGGTGTTAGGAATGAATTAGAAGCATATAGATAGAACATAATGCATAATAATAAAATGACAGAAATTTTGTGAATATTGACTATTAAATTCTACCCTGAAGTACTAAACACTATGTCCAGCACGCTAGAAAATGCATAGACGGTGTTAGGAATGAATTAGAAGCAGGATGCACATACAGCATGAGCGAAGGGAAGGAGGCGTGTGTGGCGAATTGTCCGAAATCAGGAGGGGATCGAATTCGTGCGGCGTAATGAGTGCTCGGGCCAGAATTTGGGCCATATGTCGAGTGACCCTAGCCGCTGACCCCGCAGCCTTCGGACCCACGGACCGGCTCGTTTGGTACACTGAATGGGATCGCGGCACGCTCTTGGACACACAATTCCAACCCTTTGTCCCGCCGCGTACACAATACTTTGTGCTAAGCGTTAAACGAATTTCCCGTCCACCAATGGAAGAACTGACCCGCTCGCAAATGATTTGTCGTAAAACAAGAGTCCGCGTCCGGGCCGCGTTGAACGTAGTTGATACACAGGGAATATTGAACGGAATTTCATTTCTTCCCCGTGAAGTCGTCTGTCGTAATATTCTCAAAGATATCAAATATCTCCTGAGTAGCAAAGCACGGCTCTTCCCTTTAATGTAACCCAGCCCTCTTGACACAACGCGGAGTATTAAAACGCGAGCAATGCCTATCAGAGTAAGCCTGATCAAGGAGGCGGCGTGTATCGAGGGGGTCGAAAGTCGATTTTGATTTTCATCCCTCGTTCCTCGAATCCCGCGACGAGAAAAAGCTCCGACGATAGGGAAAGAGAGAGAGAGTGAGAGACGGCAAAGGGTTGGCCGGAACGAAGGATGACCCCTTCTTCTCTCGGGCCGAGAACGAAAACTTTCTAATCGAGAATTATGAAAGTTATTTGCTATGCCGGGGGTTCCTGCGAGAAAGGGCTGGTCCGTCGAGGAGGCGAGTGTCGGGCGGCGGCGGCGGCGGTTCGGTCGAAAGAAGAAGAAGGATCGGAAAGGCGATGCTGGACGAGGGGCCGACGGGTTGCGGGGGCGGCGAGCCGGGGAGAGACGGGACGCGGCGGCGGAGGAAAGAGAAGAGAGCACGGAATCGGAAAAAAGGAAGGAACGCCCAAGGCAAATCGGTAATTTCGTTCTGCGCGTGCGGCTATGATATTTCCAACCGTTTGGCCCCTTCTTCTTCTTCTTCTTCTGCTGCTGCTGCTGCCTCCTCGTCGTTTGGCCCCCCTTCCTCCTTCCACCCCTCTGGAAAGGAAAGTAGCTAGGCTCTCTCCGGAGCTCTGCAAAAGACAAGGGCGGTAGGGTGGCGCGAGGGGTGGAAGGTGGCCGCCGCGGGGGTACGGGGGGATGCAAATTAAAATCCTCGCCGTTTTCCCGTTTCTTATTTTCTCCGGTGGTTCTCAACTGGACCCGCTCGACTGTTCCCGTTTTGTAACGACAAGAACTACTGATTAAACAATGATCGCTCGCCTGTGGCACATACTAAATCTTAATCAGAATGGCCGTAATTAAAATAAGTGAAGACAGTGATTTGTAAAGAAATGTCAATGTGCGTTCGTCCTGTCGCATGAATAAAACAATGCGCCACTTGAAATGTACATAATTCACATATTATTCTGCATTTGCACTTCCAGGTGCGATTCTTTAATTGACAATGCATTATTTGCACAATATTTAAATATATTATCGTCCCCATTAAAATACTTGAATAAATGATGATTTCGCCACTTCGCAGTCGGGCGTAGTAATAAAATTAGGATAGGCGGGATACGTAATTCGTGAGCGATCGAATGACAATACCATTTCCGCCGGACTTCAATTACGTCATTTCCAGCGCGAGATTTCCACATTAACTACTTATTAACACATTTCATAACGTTACATCTCGTCACCGTGGCTGAACAGTATTTGAGTAATATCCTCATTTCTATTATACTATCGGAATATGCGGACATTTCGACATTCCCCAAGCTTAATAAATTGCCGTTTTTCCAATTTCTATTAGCAAATCGCGGTGAACAGATGAAAGGAACACGTCCTTTCCAGGACGATTAAAGTAGAATAATTTCAATCTCTTTCATCACGTAGTGCAATTTCAGACAGCATAACTTGTTTTCCTAACAAAACATATGGATGCATTTTATTTTTATACAAAAATTATTAACGAACACCCAGTAAGCAAGAAATCATTGCAACAAGGTTACTATAACGTTTTTCAGTAACATGATAATATTATAAAGTATGCAGTTTTTAATGTTGCGTGCAACTTCATTATGAAGTAATATTATTAAGTAATATTTTAAAAATATTTATAAAATGTTATTCTGCAACGTTTATATAATTTACATGAAATCAATATTTTACAAGGTTGATCTAACATTTCTTGTTTACTGGGTTTGACCGGAAGAAATACTCGGGCGCGATTGGAAATAAGGGGGTTGATAACTCGGGTATCGTCCTGTCAGAATTATTTCGTCTCGCGGAAAGGCTCGCGAGACGGAGGGTCGCGTTGCGTGGCCGGGCGTCTCGGAGACAGCGCGGCGCGGCGCGGATCGTCATCCGGGAACAACAGTTGCATTTGACAACCTCGCGCGGCTCCGGACTAAGACAGATTAAGTATTTTAAATTGAACAGAGGAAGGAGAGAGTTCCGTGGCCGAAGAAGGCCGGCCGGGTTGGCTGGCCGGATGGGTGGCGCGGGTGGCGCGGGCGGGCGGCCGCCAGTAGTCGGAGAGCCGGGGCGCTTTTTCCCTCCTTATCTGCTTCTCTGTTCGTTCTCTCCTGGCCGGAGGGAGTTCAGTTTTTATAATAAAAGACCGTAATTAATGCCGCCCTCCTTCTACCACCGCCAGCGCCACGGCCAGGCCCCCGTCCTTCTTCTTACCNGTACACTGCTAATTTGCGAAATAATTGATTTCCCGTTCGAATTTCCACGGTCGCCGCGTCGTGCACTCGAAAAGATAGCGAGTATACTATATCTACATGCACAGTCGCATTCGATCGCGCAAACAACNCTACCCCTTGACTCGCCGCCGCTCCGCTTCCTGGATCTCTCTCTCTCTCTCTCTCTTTTTCTCTCTCTCGCTTCCTCCTCGGGAACCTTTCTCTCGTTAACTTCCCTGTCCGATTCTCCGCTCGGCCGGGAGAGAGAGACGTAGGGGGTGGTGCCGCGAGAATCGCCGCGTGCTCCGTTTCGCCTTTTTTTTTTTTACCCTCGCTCCGAATCAGCGACCGCTTTCGAGTTTCTTTTCACGTGGAACCAGCCCGGGGAAACGTTTATCGCGTCCACCCCCGCACCTGACCCCGCGCTGCTTTATTCCTCAAGTCTGATTCCCAGGTTTCCCTCCCACGGCGCGGCGGCCGACTCGGTATCCGGGCTAAAAGATTCGGGGTCATCGTTTGTTCCGGCTATCGGGAAGTCATTAACCAAATTGCCTGTTAGGGAAAAGAACGGACGGGTCAAAGGAGTAGACCCGGTTCAAAGCGATTTCGTTTTCCGCGCTGGCTACATAACCGTCGCCACTCTCTCTCTCTCACTCGTTTCTTCTATCCGCGCTACCCTGGAGATTCCTCGAGTTTCGAACTCTTCTGACGCTCGGAATTAATGATTCCGGCTCGCTTGGTGCACGTCTCGCGCCTCGATTTATCGCCGATCGCCTCTCCTCGATCGTCAGACTGATCAGAAGTAATGCCTCCTCGCTTATTGCCACCGGAAGTGCCGTTATATCAACAAACTAAAGATTTCTGCATGCGAAATCAAATTCCTCCAAGGTTATTGTCTATACATAGTGGAAATGATAGAAAGTAATTTTTAAAATGAGACCGGCGTCTGAATCAAATTCCTCTAAGGTTATTGTCTATGTATACATAGTGCGAATGATAGAACATGATTTTTAAAATGGGACCGGCGTCTGAATCAAATTCCTTCAAGGTTATTGTCTATAAATAGTGCGAATGATAGAACATGATTTTTAAAATGGGATCGGCGTCTGAATCAAATTCCTCCAAGGTTATTGTCTATACATAGTGCGAATGACAGAACATGATTTTTAAGGGGGAAAACCATTTAGAAGCCCAAAAAATGGCATTTTATTCGGAATTTTTTTGACAGGGAAAAAATAAATTGATATTTTTAAAACTTTGATAATTTATTGTACATATCTCCGTTTATTGGCTATATCTCCGTCAATTCTAAATATTTTTTAATGAAAAAATTCATGAATAATCCTCGAAACATGTACAATAAACTACCAAAGTTTTAAACATTTCAATTTATTTTTTCCCTGTCAAAAAAATTCCGAATAAAATGCCATTTTTTGGGCTTCTAAATGGTTTTCCCCCCTTAAAATGAGACCGGCGTCTGAATCAAATTCCTCCAAGGTTATTGTCTATACATAGTGCGAATGATAGAGCATGATTTTTAAAATGAAACCGGCGTCTGAGAATGACAATCGTTCTATTGTATCCTCTCTGCGAAGAACCTCTTGTCCAGGCGGAAGTAAAGGGTCCTTCCGTTGGTTAGAAACGAGCGTTACGTTTACTTACCTGAGGGCTGGTCCGTGGTCGCGTCGCACCCGGTCCCGGGGTGACCGTTAAACGTCCGAAAAATCCGTATAGAAGGGATACATACATACAGGCCGCATGAGAAACCGGTTCCGCAATTTTTCTAGGGTCATCCGGTCGGTCGGCCGAGAAGGGGAGGTCATCATCTCTCTCTCATTGAGGTCAGATCTCTCCCCTTGAACGGAACCCGGGGCATCTGGTCATCGGGAATTAAAAAGTGCGAAAAAACTTACCTGACCAGTTCCCCGTCCCTCTCCCACGGTCGTGCGCCCCGCCGGCGCACGTGGACAGCTCGCAAGGGTTATGCTAATGCGTAAAGGACCGTTTGCTAGCCCCGTGTCCCGCGCTCTCTCTCTCACTCTTCCTTTCTCCTCGGCTTCCTCTTCTCCTCGCCTGGTTCCCCCATCGGTGCTTCCACAAAAGCTACGCACGCCAGGTAGGGTCACTTTTAGAGGAACGGGTTTCCGGATTTTTTCGTTCGCGATCAAAGGGTTCCTCCGCGGTTCAGGCCGCGGTGGTGGGGACGGCTTGGCCGGCGTGATCTCGGCCACGAAATCGAGTTAGATAGCTTTTGCTGGACACGGGCGTACAACCCCGGCGCTCGATTTACCTACGCGCCGTGATTCGCGGTTTCCCTCGATCGTTTCCGACGACCCCCACGGTTTGGAGAACGCGCGACTTCGGTTTCACGACGCTCCTTTGCCCGGTTGAGAGTGCACCAAGTTCGATCGCGATCAATCTCCGATATTCAAGGTTCATTACATATTAGTAGTCGATTTGTCGTTGCGAAATTATAAATGGAACGTGCGAACGGATTTGTTGACGAAGATGTGGTGTATGTTAGTCATTGTGTAATGTGTGCATCAGAGTTTGAACTTTGGTATGTTTCCTAAAGCTTGTCTTATGTACTTCGTTCTTTATGTCAAGAAACTGTTCAGAAATCGATGAACGTGGCAATTGGGAATTGAGATGTTTTCAAACTGTGATTACTTGTGATTTGAATGCATCAGAACAGAACAATGCATCGAAACGGTATTAATATCAGTGATAGTTCAAAGCTGTTTCAAAGATTATTTTTTGCTAACTTTCTCTTATTTTGACAGCATTANTATCGTTGCGAAATTATAAATGGAACGTGTGAACGGATTTGTTGACGAAGGTGTGGTGTATGTTAGTCATTGTGTAATGTGTGCATCAGAGTTTGAACTTTGGTATGTTTCCTAAAGCTTGTCTTATGTACTTCGTTCTTTATGTCAAGAAACTGTTCAGAAATCGATGAACGTGGCAATTGGGAATTGAGATGTTTTCAAACTGTGATTACTTGTGATTTGAATGCATCAGAACAGAACAATGCATCGAAACGGTATTAATATCAGTGATAGTTCAAAGCTGTTTCAAAGATTATTTTTTGCTAACTTTCTCTTATTTTGACAGCATTAATCTTCCGGATTGAAACCGTGTATTTTGACAATTCATATGCCTATTTTCTCTTATTTATTTCTACAATTTTTAATAACTTTTAACGCTATACTTTGATACAGATTTGTCTATCTGAATAGTACATATGTTTTTGTATTACCATTGTTTTGTATTTCCATTCCTTCTGTTTGCGTAATGGAATCTTTTATGAATACACAAAATCCACTGTCTATTGGCAGGATACCGCGGATACTTTAACAAATAGCAAACAAGAAGTTACACGCGCGATCGGCTTAACTTAAAGTTCCGGCCCGGAACAGCGCCGCTTTAAGTTCCTCTCGAAATCGCGTCGAATATCACCAAAACGTGGACGTACTAACTAGATATTAGATAATTTCGAAAACTATTCCTTTCATCAAAAGACATAAAATTGAAGAAGTATCAATCTTGAATTTCTCTTGCTTTCTATTACTTCTCTGAATTCTGTACATACATAAAACTCAGCAAAATATATTTCTTTCATGATTTCAAATATCAATTACATTAGAATAGAATAATTAGACGATATTTGAAATTCATAATGAGGAATGAATCGAGCGTATTATCTGTCAAACCGGAAATGATCGCCGATACAAGATCGTGAAACAATAACGGCGGATTTTTCCGGGGCGAGGCTCGGCCGGCCGATTAAAACGAAATTAAAACTGCAAGTTTCAGCGAAAGCTCCGTTAATCCCGAAGTAAAACGGAACTTCCTAAAAGGGAGCCTCGGCTGATGAAGCCCGGCCTGCGAATATCGCGTTTTACCTTGGCTCCGAACAAAAGTCCGGCCCGGATTTTTTCGTTTTTCCGATTTCGCATCGTCGACAAAGGAGAGGGAAACTGAATAGCGTATTGTTCGCAAGTGTTCCGATTTTGCGGTTTGCGTGTAAGATTACGCATGTTGCAAAACTAAAGCGAGCAGCCGAACTCCGCGTACTTACATACTTCAATAATTATATCCTGTTAATTAGTGCTTATACATTTTTCTTAAGGTATATATGTATGTAATCTGAGGAGGATTGATTATGTTCAAAAATTATAATAGAAAAATTAATTAGAATAAATGTATGGCGATTTTGTTTAATGATTTAGACGAAATATCTCGTGTATGAATTAATTGTGAGTCGAATGTAAGCTCGCGTTGACACAAGCGCACGTGAATTAATCCAAGCGTGGATTTAAAAAATCAGTGATTATGTACATACGCTTAAATCGATGTTTGCTTCCTGTTTCATAGCCAATTTAATACAGTTGTAAAATATCAATGATTATCCTTTACAATAAATTAAAGGTAAACCCTCTGATTACGTTTGAAATCTGGCGGGGATTATAAATAATAAAAATGTGGAATGGAAAAAGAACTGGTTGAGGATCTAATTGAAAATTACATGGACGCTTAATTGGTTTCTATTTATGCGGTCCCGTTTTCACCGGGAATTAACGGAACAAACTAACGGGAAGTTTCGTTTCAACCCGATTCCTTCTCGATTCCGTGGAAGAACCGGGCTCGGGGGTTGGGGCTCGAAAAATGGTCGGGAAAGAAGAAGAATAAAAGGAAACCGGCGAGGCGCGGCGCGCGCCACGGCCATTTTACTTCGGAGTTTCTTTTTCCAGGCAATCCCCTCGCCGACTAGCTGCTGCCGCCGCCGCTGCTGCTGCTGCCGGTGGTCCGCAATGGCGAAAGGGGATGGAAGAAAACTCGGGGGACGGAAGGGTGGCTGAATCGGACGGGGGTGGTTTTTCTGACGTCAACGAGAGCTCGTCTCGCCCCCTTCGTTTTCGGTACGAATGAAAGACGAATAACATGGCCGATATAGCCCGCTGCGATATCGTCTCCGCCTCATTGAGTTACGATCGCTATTAAACTACAGATTTCATGCATCCATACCAAATTCATCTATACAAAAATTGTGACAGTAAATACAATATCAGAAGTGAAGTACATATCAGAATCTATTTAACACAATTCTTATAACTTTTTATTGAAATCGACATTCTACAAATTTTATTTATCCCTAATTATTATTCAATATTCAACAATTTCTGTTAACAGATTTGAAGGGAAATAATAAAGCTGATGCTTCCAGCCTGGCACGACGTACAGTGCGTCCAAAAAGTTTCTGTCCACGAAGTTTATTTATCGTAGGAATTCTAGTATTCCCTCTCTTGTTCCGGAATTAATTTACCGTTGTTCGAATCTATCTATCGACTTCATAGAAAATTGCTTCGTTTCGTAACCTACAATCCTGGTACACTGCTAATTTGCGAAATAATTGATTTCCCGTTCGAATTTCCACGGCTCGGTCGCCGCGTCGCGCACTCGAAAAGATAGCGAGTATACATCTACATGCACAGTCGCATTCGATCGCGCAAACAAGCCGAAATCGAATTCAGCGTCTTTCCGCGAGCAAGCAAAGTACCGAGCCAAGTTTCCATATTGAGTTTCCGATTAGAGAAATCTAACCCTCCCCCGCGCCGCCGTTCTAAGATTTGCTCGGGGTAACGTCGTTATCGTTTCATTTCCCGATGGTTATACGCGTACGGCTCTTCTAGTCGCGCGAACAATCGCTCAACGTTCCCGCAGTTTTTACGGTTTCGAAAGGCGGGGGTGGAGGTTCCATTGAAAACCCTTAATCGCAGTAATTCGTTTACGGCGAGCGACGGCGCATTTTTTGCCGCCAGATAAGGGTAATTAAAGTTAGAAACACCGCTGCATATCGAGAGGGAGTGGAAGGGTGGGTGGCGAGAGAACGAATCTCGGTCTCCTCGGAAGAGGGACGCTTTTTGTCACTTGAAATATGTTGAACGAGGGGGATGCGTTCGGCCGTCGCGTCGCGGGGGCCGAGGCGAAATGATAAAATGGCGTCACCGAGACAAAGGGGTCTTAAGATTTTTACCCTCTAACAAGCTCTATCTCCCAGGACCGACCCACCCTACCCACCTCCTCCTTCTTCTTCTTTTGTGTCTCGCTTCTTTTATGCCACGCGGCGCCGAGTCAACTTCTGCTCGATCGACGATCTCACACCCCAGAAACGGTTGTCCTCGATGCTGTTATTCTCTACGATTCTCTTCTAATTAATTATTTTTAATTGAAGGATTTATGATGCACAGGTTTTCAAAAATTCTTCTTGCCATCAATAGTCGAAGAATTTGTACGCATAGTTAGTACAATTATAGTAGATTTAATGTATTTCATGAGACCTATGTTTGTGTTTCACTGGCATTTGACATAATCTTGTCAAAATTACATTTTTCTCTTCATAATGATGCACAGGTTTTCAAAAATTCTTCTTGCCATCAATAGTCGAAGAATTTGTACGCATAGTTAGTACAATTATAGTAGATTTAATGTATTTCATGGGACTTATGTTTCACTGGCATTTTTGTCAATCTTGACAAAATTAAAAATTGCCGTACTTTAACGAGTCTGACTCGTAATTATAATTTTGTTCTAGATATAAATATCATGAGTCGAACTCGTGATCAAAATTTGATAGCAAACGTGGGTATCACAAATCAGACTCGTGGTTGTAATCTCATGTCCACCCAGAATTAGCAAAGTTTATTGTACGCATAAGAAACGGAGGAAAACGACTTAAGAATGGACAAGGCTCGAAGTTTCCCGAGCTAAATGATACGGGAAGGGGTTAAAAATTGTACTCTAATATACTCTACGACAAATTAATTTTACAATTGCTGTATTCAGTGTATAATAAATATCATCAAATAATATGCGTAGATTAATTTTACAATTGCTGTATTCAGTGTATAATAAATATCATCAAATAATATGCGTAGNGCCAGATAAGGGTAATTAAAGTTAGAAACACCGCTGCATATCGAGAGGGAGTGGAAGGGTGGGTGGCGAGAGAACGAATCTCGGTCTCCTCGGAAGAGGGACGCTTTTTGTCACTTGAAATATGTTGAACGAGGGGGATGCGTTCGGCCGTCGCGTCGCGGGGGCCGAGGCGAAATGATAAAATGGCGTCACCGAGACAAAGGGGTCTTAAGATTTTTACCCTCTAACAAGCTCTATCTCCCAGGACCGACCCACCCCACCCACCTCCTCCTTCTTCTTCTTTTGTGTCTCGCTTCTTTTATGCCACGCGGCGCCGAGTCAACTTCTGCTCGATCGACGATCTCACACCCCAGAAACGGTTGTCCTCGATGCTGTTATTCTCAACGATTCTCTTCTAATTAATTATTTTTAACTGAATGATTTATGATGCACAGGTTTTCAAAAATTCTTCTTGCCATCAATAGTCGAACAATTTGTACGCATAGTTAGTACAATTATAGTAGATTTAATGTATTTCATGAGACTTATGTTTGTGTTTCAATGGCATTTGACATAATCTTGTCAAAATTACATTTTTCTCTTCATAATGATGCACAGGTTTTCAAAAATTCTTCTTGCCATGAATAGTCGAACAATTTGTACGCATAGTTAGTACAATTATAATAGGTTTAATGTATTTCATGAGACTTACATTTATGTTTCACTGGCATTTTTGTCAATCTTGACAAAATTAAAAATTTTTCTCAAAATTTCGCAAAATGCTTCAATTAACCCTTGCCGTACTTTAACGAGTCTGACTCGTGATTATAATTTTGTTCTAGATATAAGTATCATAAGTCGAACTCGTGATCAAAATTTGATAGCAAACGTGGGTATCACAAATCAGACTCGTGGTTGTAATCTCATGTCCACCCAGAATTAGCAAAGTTTATTGTACGCATAAAAAACGGAGGAAAACGACTTAAGAATGGACAAGGCTCGAAGTTTCCCGAGCTAAATGATACGGGAAGGGGTTAAAAATTGTACTCTAATATATATATATATATATACTCTACGAGAAATTAATTTTACAATTGCTGTATTCAGTGTATAATAAATATCATCAAATAATATACATATACATATAGTTAAGAAGAGGGTTGAATCAAGTTTTATTGCCACGATTGGTATGTATTAAAATAATCGTGGCGACCCTCTGGATTTTTGCTTCTGATCTTAACCGAGTATTTATAAACGACGCCGTGCTGTGTCACATTTTCGCTGGAGGGTTTTTGGCCGGGCTTTCCACGAGGCTCCTCAAGTGTACGCGTCTCCCCTCGCCGTTCCATCCGGAGAAAATCTTTCGCGGCACGACGAAGGAACAAAAGAACGCTAGCCCCGGATGATTTGCCGGATCGCGGAGACGTGGGAGGGCTCCCGGAACCCGGGGGGGAACGACGGGGGTGGCGAGGGACGCTGAAAGAAGCCGGGGATGCCAGCCTACCCGCGCCAAGCCCCGGTTCTTCGAAGGGGTTGTATTTTAAGATTCACCCTCGGCTATCTCCACCGCTTTATCGGCGAGGGGATACATTTTTCCTTCGATTCGCCAGCCGTCGGAAGGATCGCGCGTCTACCATTCCTAAATAACCTAATAGATCCTCAAAAATCTTGCAAATGTTAATTTTTATTAATCAAAGAATTCGGTCATTGAATAAATTCTGTCAAATATAAAATTCATGTGAAGTTCGAATAAAAAGAACGATCGCTATGTAATTAGTTATTATGATTATTCTATCATAATTAGTTATTCACAACAATATATAAAACCACACATCTCAAACTTGTGAATCTCTTTACCGTTTCATGAAAAGGTTATTTTTTTAGAGGGCTAGTTATTATGATTATTCTATTATANATTTTCGCTGGAGGGTTTTTGGCCGGGCTTTCCACGAGGCTCCTCAAGTGTACGCGTCTCCCCTCGCCGTTCCATCCGGAGAAAATCTTTCGCGGCACGACGAAGGAACAAAAGAACGCTAGCCCCGGATGATTTGCCGGATCGCGGAGACGTGGGAGGGCCCCCGGAACCCGGGGGGGAACGACGGGGGTGGCGAGGGACGCTGAAAGAAGCCGGGGATGCCAGCCTACCCGCGCCAAGCCCCGGTTCTTCGAAGGGGTTGTATTTTAAGATTCACCCTCGGCTATCTCCACCGCTTTATCGGCGAGGGGATACATTTTTCCTTCGATTCGCCAGCCGTCGGAAGGATCGCGCGTCTACCATTCCTAAATAACCTAATAGATCCTCAAAAATCTTGCAAATGTTAATTTTTATTAATCAAAGAATTCAGTCATTGAATAAATTCTGTCAAATATAAAATTCATGTTAAGTTCGAATAAAAAGAACGATTNGGCTTTCCACGAGGCTCCTCAAGTGTACGCGTCTCCCCTCGCCGTTCCATCCGGAGAAAATCTTTCGCGGCACGACGAAGGAACAAAAGAACGCTAGCCCCGGATGATTTGCCGGATCGCGGAGACGTGGGAGGGCTCCCGGAACCCGGGGGGGAACGACGGGGGTGGCGAGGGACGCTGAAAGAAGCCGGGGATGCCAGCCTACCCGCGCCAAGCCCCGGTTCTTCGAAGGGGTTGTATTTTAAGATTCACCCTCGGCTATCTCCACCGCTTTATCGGCGAGGGGATACATTTTTCCTTCGATTCGCCAGCCGTCGGAAGGATCGCGCGTCTACCATTCCTAAATAACCTAATAGATCCTCAAAAATCTTGCAAATGTTAATTTTTATTAATCAAAGAATTCGGTCATTGAATAAATTCTGTCAAATATAAAATTCATGTGAAGTTCGAATAAAAAGAACGATCGCTATGTAATTAGTTATTATGATTATTCTATCATAATTAGTTATTCACAACAATATATAAAACCACACATCTCAAACTTGTGAATCTCTTTACCGTTTCATGAAAAGGTTATTTTTTTAGAGGGCTAGTTATTATGATTATTCTATTATAATTAGTTATCATGATTATTCTTATTATTTCATCCAAAATTGGTGTATCAATAAATCAGTGAATATTAAATACACATCGCAGTATTATTATAGAATGTACTACTTATGAGTATGAAAAGGGAAGCAATAAGTATGAAAAAAACGAAATGGCAACGTACTTAATAAAATATATGACCGGATGATTAGGGATATGTATGAGACAGTCAGGAAAATGTGTTGTAAAAATCAGTAGATTGGCTGGTTGCGAACGTTTGGCGGTAAGACGAGTTCGAGTATCGGTCAAACATTTGCCAGCTTCTTCGAGAAGCACTTTGTCTTACGAGCACCCTCGACACTTGAAGCCACTTTGCCGCAATCCAGGAGCGAGCGAGAACGAGGACGCGAGGCTAGTTCCGAAGAGGCGAGGGATGGACCACGCAACGAGGCTCGAGCGCTGCCACCGCACCGCTAGCAAAACACATGCCACGACACTTGTAAGCGCGACAGGAACGCGACGCGATGCACTTCCCTAAATAGGAGTTCACGCTATCAAAGTAAAATCAAAACAGTCACCTCCGCCTATTCCTGGATTAGATAATCAATAGATTAGGTTATATGTACTTTTGTATTGTATAAGAATTGAGAATAAAAATTTAGGTACAATAATTGCTGTTTATTTCATGATTCCTTCCAATTTTATGTAAATTAAGAATGAGTTTTCTCCTTTAAGTGGAACTTGCGAATAAAAAATGGGATACAATAATTGTGTTTACTTCATGATTCCTTTCAATTTTATGTAAATTAAGAATGAGTTTTCTCCTTTAAGAGGAACTTGTAAATTTTCTTTGTATATTATTTCAACATTCCACTGTATTAATTTCTACCATTTTCCTGGTAACAAACAATTCGTTTATTTCCATTCGATTGAGACTAATAATTAATTACAATTGCTTTGCAAATAATTTACTTAGCAAATAATAACTAAAACCTCGAACAGTTTATAATAAAATATATCCTGATCAAAATAATTGGCTTGCAGTTAGCAAACGAAATTATTTTTTTCCTGCTTTCATTAATAAATGAACATTTATTAAACGACAATTAAGAACGTGTTGTACTTTACGAACGTATATGGCTTGGAAGATTTGATACCCTGCTTCACGTTTGAGGCCGTGGAAAGTTTGGCGAAACGAACGGTGCCGGGAGTCGAGGCACGAAGAGAAGAAGAACACTTTCGTATTTTTATTGATTTGCCTCGTAAGGGGTAGTTAAGAAGGGGCGCCAACCGCCAGTCTTACCCCCACCGGCGGTCCAGCGCGGCCCGGCCACCCCTTTTTCACGAGAGAGCCCGAGGGGGATGAATTCTCTCCTTACTTCTCTCCCTTCCTTCTGGTTCTTTTCCTTTCAAAACTCACCCCACCTCGAGGGGGGGAGGGTTGGGGTGCGCGCGGGGGCGACCGGCTCCGGGGCGGACTAACCTCTCTCTTCTCCACCGTTGGCTTTTCCAGCGAACGCCGTTAAAGAAAAGTACCCCCGACGAAAAATAAAAGAACTTTCCCACCACCACCGCCGGGGCAGCGTCTTTTTACGCCGGCAAAAGTGGAGAATCTCGCTCGCGTCGGGTCGAATTGCTCCGCGGTGAAAAGATTTTCCATCGCTGGCTCGCGGAAAGTTTCCCGTCGGCCCGGAGCGGAACCGCGAGAAAAGAAATAGCGCGAAATGGGCGAAGAGCGGGGGTGGTAACCGGCCGGGGGTGGGCGCCCGCCCGCCCGCTGGAGAACTTTTACCGCGGTTTCTCGCCCGGCGAAAAACTTGCCGAGATTTCATTTGCAACCACCTCTCTCCCGGCGAGTTTCAATCGTAATGAGATTCCCGTTCCCGGTGTTCCTTTTTCGACGTCGCTGAATGAAAGAATCTCCGCCGGGCTCTCCGTCATTCGCAGTTTAATCGTTCCCACGGGTAAAACGAATAGCTCGCTGTCCCTTTGACTCTCAAGGAAATTTATTGAAAAAGAACGCCCGCCGTCTGAGGTCGATTGAAATTTATCGGATCGTCAGATTTATTGGCAAAAGGACAAAGGTCAAACGGTCAACTTCGTTATCAATTATAATATTCATTCTATTGTCCGAGCGAAAAGTATACAAAATTAGTTTAAAAATAGATACTTACTGAACAATTATATTTCTGTTATTCAAATTCCATTATGATTTCCATTCCACTTTATGAGACTTGTATTCAGATTATGGTTCTTAATTTGCTTTAATAATTCGATTTTAATATGAATTCAGTTTAATTAGAAATACACGTGTTCGTTATATGAAATGTATTGTCCATTTTTTAGAATTCCCTTTTGTACTTTCATAAAATATAATTGAATGATATAAAAGTAATGATATAATAATTAGAAAAACACGTGTTAATTGTATGAAATGTATTGTCAATTTTTTAGAATTCCCTTTTGTACTTTCATAAAATATAATTGAATGATATAAAAGTGTAAAACGAGAGGGACAGAAAATTGACTAAATAAAATATCGTCGGAGGTGCAGTCAGTAATTATGGTAGATTCCCGTTTTAACAATTCCGAAGAGAAATTTTCCATTTCCTTGCCCCCTCACGTTGCGACTCGTTCAGTTCAGTTGAAGAATCAACACCGCCCGATAAGAATGGTGGATGTGTTTTGCCAGGAGGTCGTCGAAGAAAACGCAGGACCGTCTCAGTGACGCTAATTACACGGGGCCGAGCATCGTCGGCTCGTTTTCACTGCACGCTAATTAACTCTTCACGCCGTGTAAAGTCCCCGGCCTGAAAAACCGACGGTCGAAGAGCAGACGGAGACGGGCTAGGCAAAGAGACGAGAGCGAGAGAGAGAGGGAGATAAAGAGAGGGAAAAGAGGAGAGCAGAAGGGTTGAAGAAGAGGAAAGAATGAAAAAAGGAGGAACTGTGCGGAGCAATTTGCGGAACGCAAAAAGAAAAAGGTCCTCGGTCCAGTTTTCCCTCTCTCGCGCTCTACTCTCTCTCTCTTACTCTCTTCTTTTTTTGCAACGCGAAGCAGTGCGGTGGGGCAGCAGTTTATGACCTCTAATTAAGTGAAAAAGCGTCAAGCAAGTGGCCACTCGGCTCGGTGAATGAATAGGACACCGACGCGAAAGCGGAACGGGGGATAATGGCTGCACCTGTGTAAAAAAAAAAAGAGAACCGTGCAGCGAAAGAGGGAAAAAAAAGGAGAGAACAAAAAATAGGCGAGTGAAGAGGGTGGCAGGGAGCGCGAGAGTGGGCAAAGCACGGGGGTAAAAAAAAAGAGCTGCACCACCGTTGCGGGCCACCACCTGTTAGAAAAAGTACCCTCCCGTGGAGGATCAAGCGCCGCCGGGGGATGTAGAGAAAAAAAGCGGCGAGCCTGAAACGCCGCCGCGCGCGCACACACAGACACCGCGGGTACACGTGGGATTTGTGCCGCGCCGGGCTGGCGAGACGTGCCACGTGCCGACAGTCCACAAGTTATACACACCACCGCGCCAAATCCCTCGACATCCTCCGCTTTTAAAGATTTCCCTACCTTTCAAAGCCTCGTTCCTTTTTTTCTTTAAACCGCGCCGGCTGAAAACTTGAATATGAAATGGTACGGAGATCAGAGGGAAAGTCAAGTGCAAATAAAACCCGTGGTGTAATTCAAACGCGTTTTTATTGAATGACAGCAATTAATTTATCGTTCATTTAACTCCTTGCAGAATTCCTGGAAATCTGGAAAAAATGGTACTTGATTTTTCAGGCGAATGAATCTCACGATATCTTTAATTACAACTTTAATAAGAAGATTTCCCTGCCTTTCAGAACCTCGTTCCCTTTTTTCTTTAAACCGCGCCGGCTGAAAACGTGAATATGAAATGATACGGAGATCAGAGGGAAAGTCAAGTGCAAATAAAAGCCGTGGTGTAATTCAAACGCGTTTTTATTGAATGACAGCAATTAATTTATCGTTTATTTAACTCCTTGCAGAATTCCTGGAAATTATCTGGAAAAAATGGCATTTAACACGAAATTTTTAATTACAACTTTTATGAGAAGATGTTTTGGATGATTTTCGTCAAATTTCGAGTTAAGCAATGCAGTGGTGAAAGTGGTGGGCGTCCCTTCCGTGAATACAATGTTACCCGATCGTTTTACGGTCGCAGCGCGGCGGATTTTCAGGCCGCGTAAAAAATTCAAACGGCAAACCGCCAACGCAGCTGCTTTCTAATTTGTCCGGCTATTAAACGTTTCCCATTACAGCGTGGAAGCTGCCATCGTCCGGGGATAAAAACCGTGGAAAGAATGAGGAACGATAATAAAGGGGCGCATGCCACTTCGACAGTAAAGAGGGTAAAACACTGCCGATCGTAAAGCGCGAATTGGATGATAAATTTAAAACACGGTTAAAACGCCCCTAATGAAATCCGCGGGACAGGGAGGGGTGCAACTTTTTCTATAAAATTATCCAAGTCCCGAAGCTCAAGAAAAATCGATCACGAAACCAAAAATTCTGGGATAAAAAATGTTATGTAATGTAAATCATGTTAATGTAAATCATTTATTGATTTCATTAAAATATCAGATTTTAATAAATAAAAAGTTTAAATTCGATGAAATAACAGATAATTCTACAAAGGAAATTTAAATTCTGATGTAATAAAATAAAATAATTAATTTTTCAACAGAGGTAAAATAAGAAGATTGTGTATTTTAATAAAATTACAATAATAAATTGTTTTATCGGTTTTCATTGACTCATTTTAAATACCGGTATTGCTATTTGATAAATAATGATAATACACTTAAATAAATGTATAATGATAAAACTTTTAAATAAATTNGGGGGGGGGGGGGGGGGGGGGGGGGTTCCGGGCCAAGACGGGCCAGCCAGACCCGCGGCTTTTTCTAATTTATTATATCGCCCAGACCGAGGATACGCCCAGCCTCTCCTCGCTCGCCCGGCTACCCGGCTCTTTCTCTCATCCTCTCTTTTGCTTTCGCCGTCAGATTCCACCTACGCTGACAAGTTATTTCTATGGTATTACTTTGCAGCCCCTCGGCTGCGAAACCGCCGACCGAGACCGGCGGAAACTTCGGGGGAAATTATTCGCCGAGGACGTCCACGTCGATGCGTTACCGTGGAAAAATCACTGGGAACCGAGAGCCGCGAGAGTTTTATGGTATATACCACTCGCACATTCTTTTATTAACAAATTATACGGTAATCGACGTTAAATGAAAAACGGACGGGACGGAAGGCAGTTAAATGGAGAACTCCCAGATGCGTGATGCTTCATCGATATATTCTCTCAACGGAGGCATGAATCTTGATTTAATAAATTACAATAAATGNAGAGAGAGAGAGAGAGAGAGGGTTGAAGGCCTCGCGGCGGAATGAACGTCGCGGCGTTAAATCTTCATAGAAGTCTGCAAGGGCAACGTTAATGTTCGGCTAACCGTGTAAAACCGTGCTTACTTATCCTGCAGCCGAGCGGCCGAAAAGATGCGAGGGTGGAAGAAGAACGGCGGGACTCTCGCGACTTCCCGCCTGCCGCTACCAACGTTCGCTTTTTAACGAAAATTAACGGCCGCGAACCGAGATTCTGCAGATGCTCCGCGTAATCTAATACCCGGGGCCGAAGTTAGCGCGTCGCGGGGGGTCGGGGGGTTTCCGGGCCAAGACGGGCCAGCCAGACCCGCGGCTTTTTCTAATTTATTATATCGCCCAGACCGAGGATACGCCCAGCCTCTCCTCGCTCGCCCGGCTACCCGGCTCTTTCTCTCATCCTCTCTTTTGCTTTCGCCGTCAGATTCCACCTACGCTGACAAGTTATTTCTATGGTATTACTTTGCAGCCCCTCGGCTGCGAAACCGCCGACCGAGACCGGCGGAAACTTCGGGGGAAATTATTCGCCGAGGACGTCCACGTCGATGCGTTACCGTGGAAAAATCACTGGGAACCGAGAGCCGCGAGAGTTTTATGGTATATACCACTCGCACATTCTTTTATTAACAAATTATACGGTAATCGACGTTAAATGAAAAACGGACGGGACGGAAGGCAGTTAAATGGAGAACTCCCAGATGCGTGATGCTTCATCGATATATTCTCTCAACGGAGGCATGAATCTTGATTTAATAAATTACAATAAATGCGTGTAACAAGTTCCATGAAACGCGAATGATCGTATTACATATGTTCGAAAAAGGAGATTTGTTTTCTAGAGAACGAGGAAAATACGTCGAGTGGGAAATCGACGGAAACGTCGAGGGAAGGAACCGTCGAAGGAAAAAGTTCCATAAAACGCGAATGATCATNCGTGGAAAAATCACTGGGAACCGAGAGCCGCGAGAGTTTTATGGTATATAGCACTCGCACATTCTTTTATTAACAAATTATACGGTAATCGACGTTAAATGAAAAACGGACGGGACGGAAGGCAGTTAAGTGGAGAACTCCCAGATGCGTGATGCTTCATCGATGTATTCTCTCAACGGAGGCATGAATCTTGATTTATTAAATTACAATAAATACATGTAACAAGTTCCATGAAACGCGAATGATCGTATTACATATGTTCGAAAAAGGAGATTTGTTTTCTAGAGAACGAGGAAAATACGTCGAGTGGGAAATCGACGGAAACGTCGAGGGAAGAAACCGTCGAAGGAAAAAGTTCCATAAAACGCGAATGATCATATTACATACAGTGACTTCCATTAATATCCGGACACACTTCAAAACGGAATAAGTTCTTTAATATGGAGCCAACTAACTTATTTTTTGTGGGCTTTTAAAAGGCTTAGTTTACTATGCAATGTGTAACAAACAATTAAAATAAATTACTATTCGTCAAAAACTCGTAAAAAAAAAGATCATGATGTTAAACTTATTTGTTAGAGGCTCTAGCAAAAATTTGAAACATCCCGTTTGTAGATCTAAAAGTGTTATATGAATGTATAAAGTTTTATAAAAATCCATGAAACCATGAAAGAGTTAAACATATCAAAACATGTAAAAATTCTTCAATTTATCCCAGTCGTAGATTGAAAGTCGTGGAGAACTGCGATTTTTTCAATTTCTAATCGCTTATAGCTTCTAGCAATATTGATCGACTTTTATGAAACTTTGTACATGCATATAACTTACTTAGATCTGCAAACGAGACAATTCCAATTTTTATTCCAGACCCTAATAAAAAAGTTAAAAACCATGTCCTTTACTATTTTCCTCGCGATTTCGATGAATACCAAATTTTTTTTAATTTTTTGTTACACATTCTATAGTAAATTAAGCTCTCTAAAATTCCACAGAAGATAAAGTTCTTTAATCCAATACTAAAAATCTTATACCGTTTCAAAATGTGTCCGAATATTAATGGAAGTCACTGTATGTTCAAAAAAGGAGATCTGTTTTCTAGAGAACGAGGAAAATACGTCGAGTGGGTCCGTTCGCGACGGAGACGCCGAGGGAAGAAACCGTCGAAGGAAAAAGGGAATCCGGGCCGGCACGGGCCGCGGTCCTCCGGAGGGCGAGACCCTTGTCGACATATGTCGCGGTAAAAAATGGTCCCGGGCTTGGCGGGGGAAGGGGCCACCGCAAGGGCCGGACGAGTAATAAAGTAATTTTATGAAGTGGTCGGCGACGTCCGCTGGCTGCGTTTAGGGGTGTAGCGAGGTCCGGGTGAAAAATTGCCCGGGACGACGGCGGCGGACTCCGTGGCGCTGGGAATATCGTCGCTAAACCGCCCTTTAAGTGAAAACATACTGTCTTCCTCTTGCGCGGACAAAAAGCACGGGTGTAGGAGAAAAGGGTTGGCGTGTACCGTGGATAAAGTAACGGCCGCCGAGCCCCGGTTCCGGCCGATGAGAATGGCACAATTTGATACAATTCCCTGAACGCGGGCCCGGATACCTGTCCCGGCGGGGGTTCCCGCTTAATTTTATTGCTGTTCGTTTATTAACCCTACTTAAAACGCTGCTTAAATGTATTCAGGCTTTTGCAATCAAATCTGAAATTCCATATAGCGACAACAATTACTCCGCGGCCTTTCAATTAAAATGCACATAATTAATAATAAAGTATATATAGAAAATATAAAAAGAATCTCAGGAAATCCGTTTAATTCTACTCATAGAAATAATTGAATCCATTTTATAGTGATTTATTTATTTAAAGGCTGACAGTACACATGCATAATTAATAATGGAGTACATATATAAAATAAAAAGAATCTCAGAAAATTCCTTTAATTCTACTCGTAGAAATAATTGAATCCATTTTATAGTGATTTATCTATTTAAAGGCTGATAGTGCGTTTGGTTCACTTTCAATTTCGATCAGTATTATTGACAGCGGAAAAGAGGGAAACGCGTTTTGGACGAATGACAGAGAACTGGCGTCGGCCAGCGTTCGACAGAGGTTGACGGGATTTTTCTTAGGGCTTAATTGACGAGGGCAATATTAAGCGGGCGATGGATGTAATTAAAGTTAACGGGAGGGAACGGTAGAGCGCGGGGGAACATTATGGTGGTCGGGCACGGTGATTCGATCGATAACAACGCATCCCTACGGATGAACAGGCCATTGTTGATGAAATTATCAACGAACCGCAGCGTCACGTGTCGCTTGACAAATGAACTGTTAAGTATTCAACGTTTTCGTGTATTAACAAGCTATCTACTATCTACATTCCTATGTGTCTACGTACATACGAATACGTCGGGACCGTGTGTCGGTGCTGCCTAAATATTACAAATTTCTTTTGCGGAATCGTTATCAATCATTAGGCGGCGGTCTACTATTCTCTAATCAATCGACACGCGAGGCGGACCGCATCGCGCCACACTTACCGTTACCGCGATGCGCACCAATCTAGCCGAGTAGCACAGCGCGACGCTGCGCTGCGGAGACGTAATTTCATTGCATCCAATCCAATGATATGTACTCACGTTACCCCCGTTGATGGTATCGGTGTTGATCGCGTCGACGACGTCAATCGCTTGCTTCCTGGCCTCTCTCCACGCTTTCTCTCGCTCTCCCTTACTTACTTTGTGCGCGGGGGAACATCGACAATCAATTTTTCGCTAAACTAACTACGTGACGCAGACTGCGAGCGCTGCTTTAAGATACCGCGCGCCGCCGGCCGTGTGTGTGTGCAGTTGATTAGATATTCTACATGTCGAGTGATACGTATTAAGATATGCAAATAAAGTGGTTGATAATAATGTGGGCCAGATTCACTTGGAACTGTTCTTGGGTTCTTTCGTTAAATCAATTTCTTTTCTTTTTATTTCAGGCACCTTGAATTTATAAATAATTTAAGGAATTCACTGGAAATTTTGTATTCCTCGTTATAAGACTATTTTGGCATTTTGTCTCTAGAATTTAATGAAATTGATCTCGATTTGTTCCAAACAATAATTTTTATTGATTGAATTTGTATACTTGGGTCCTTTCGTTAATTCAATTTGTTTTCTTTTTATTTCATGCACCTCAAAATTTATTAATAATTTGAGGAATTAATTAGAAATTTTGTATTCCTTGTTATAAGACTATTTTGGCATTTTGTGTCCAGAATTTAATGAAATTGATCTCGACTTGTTTCGAACAATAATTTCTATTGATCAAACTCGTCCACTTAAAATACGCAAAATGGAGAGTTCAAAAAAGGGGTAATCCCCTAGAATGAAATAGAGGTGGACGATCGCAAACTTTCGGATGTATAAATCCAAGACGAGGAGCGGGACACGTTCGCCGCGGGACGCGGGGGCGGTTGTTCGCCAGCGGGATTCTCACGTTTTAAGCGCGCCTTGCAGACAAAGTTGGCGACTTAGCTGAACATTTTTCGGGGTTATCTTAATCTCGCCGGGATTAGGTGGCTGCGATGTCGTCTATGGGGCCGGGAGGGACGCGGCGGGGTTTGAACTGAACACGCGCGCCCGGGTTAAGGCGGACCGACGGGGTAGAGGAAACAAAACGTGAGTGCAACCCCTACCGGTGCAACCGTGCACACAAACGAAGCGAAACGGGCGGCCTGAAATGCTATCTACCTCTACCCACACACATACTTCGGCTCACTCACTAGTACCATCTCGGCTTGAGGCTCCATGCACTTGAACGTTAGCGAGGATGTGTGCGCCCGTTATTGTGTACGTTTCCGCGCGGGAAAAGTTCGTCGCCGCGGATACCTACCGGGGAACTTCATCGGGCCGCGCTAGCCTTTCCGAAATCCGTCGCCCGGAACTTCGCCGAACTCGACCTCTCACACTGCACACGCTGCAACGCCGGAAAATCATTTTTCTTCAATTATTCTATTATATTTTAATCGTTTTTTGTATCAGGGTGATCAAGAGATTCGAATTAATGTTAGGTAAGAAGGGAAGGTGCCAAACTACCATAAATTGTTATTAGAATTGATTTATTAGAAATAGGATAATATTTGTGAATTCCTTCTTCATGACGATTGTTAAATTCTTCATGTATCTCGAATTAGTTTTATATTTCTTCCCTCTAGAATCGTTAGATGAAAAGGGAAGGTGCCAAACTACCATAACTTGTTATTAGAATTGATTTATTAAAAACAGAATAATATCTGTGAAATCATTCTTCATGTCGATTATTAAATTCTCCATGTATCTCGAATTAGTTTTATACTTCTTCCCTCTAGAAAATTATATTTCATTCCTCTAGAATCGTTAGATAAAAAGGGAAGATNGACCGACGGGGTAGAGGAAACAAAACGTGAGTGCAACCCCTACCGGTGCAACCGTGCACACAAACGAAGCGAAACGGGCGGCCTGAAATGCTATCTACCTCTACCCACACACATACTTCGGCTCACTCACTAGTACCATCTCGGCTTGAGGCTCCATGCACTTGAACGTTAGCGAGGATGTGTGCGCCCGTTATTGTGTACGTTTCCGCGCGGGAAAAGTTCGTCGCCGCGGATACCTACCGGGGAACTTCATCGGGCCGCGCTAGCCTTTCCGAAATCCGTCGCCCGGAACTTCGCCGAACTCGACCTCTCACACTGCACACGCTGCAACGCCGGAAAATCATTTTTCTTCAATTATTCTATCATGTTTTAATCGTTTTTCGTATCAGGGTGATCGAGAGATTGTAATTAATGTTAGGTAAAAGGGGGAGATGTCAAATTACCATAAATTGTTATTAGAATTGATTTATTAGATACAGGATAATATTTGTGAATTCATTCTTTATGTCGATTGTTAAATTCTTCAATGTATCTTGAATTTTATATTTCTTCCCTCTAGAATCGTTAGATAAAAAGGGAAGGTGCCAAACTACCATAAATTGTTATTAGAATTGATTTATTAGAAAGAGAATAATATCTGTGAAATCATTCTTCATATCGATTATTAAATTCTCCATGTATCTCGAATTAGTTTTATACTTCTTCCCTCTAGAAAATTATATTTCATTCCTCTAGAATCGTTAGATAAAAAGGGAAGATTCCGAACTATCATAAATTGTTATTAGAATTGATTTATTAAAAGCAGAATAACATCTACAACTTCATTCTTCATGTCGATTATTAAATTCTTCACGTACCTCGAATTTTATACTTCTTTCCTCTAGAAAATAAAAAAAAGCAGATAGGGAAATAAAAGAAAGGACGTGAACAGGATGTATACACAAAGTCCTGTTGGTATCCTCGTTGGCTTGTGGTTTGAAGCAACAACCTCCCACCCCGGTTTCGGTGCCACGTACACCTTCGCCCCCAGCACGGTCGACGAGCGAATAAGCACCGGTTGAAAGAGGGCGGGGGATGGGGGTGGTTAGGCGTGCGGGTGGCCGCTCGTTATTTTTATTGGCCGCGTTTATCGGAGGGCTCACCGGGACGAAAGAGAGAGAGAAAGAGAGAAAGTGAGAGGAGAAAAAAAAAGATGTGCGAAGCGAGGCGAGAGAAAGCGGGGCGAGCGTCGAGTGGAGTCAATCCGGTGATTTTTTTCCGCCCTGATTTCACGGGGGATGAGCGGCGTTTTCCCCGACGCGCCGGGGTGAGAGCACCGTGGGGGTTCCACTTTTTTTCTCGCCGCGGTTTTTCAGACAATCGCTTGTAACGGATGAGCATCGACCTGTTCCCACCTGCTGTCTTTCACAATGGGTCCTGTGTAATCGAGACCCTTTCATCTCCGCTTCTTTATTTCATCTCTCACCTGTTCCTGTCTCCACAGTCTCATGCTAATCACACTTGCTATTATGATTTCGTACTTGAACTCTTTCTTATTTAAATATCTTATTACCAAATATCGAGTGGGAAAATTCACAAGACAAAAATTATTATGTATTCTTATTTAATCAATTTTTCAATCTATTCTTATTTAATCAATTCTTATCAATATTTCTTATTTATATATCTTATTACCAAACGTCAAATGGGAAGATTCACAAGACAAGAATGTTTACGTATTCTTATTTAATCAATTTTTCAATCTATTCTTATTTAATCAATTCTTATCAATACTTCTTATTTAAATATCTTATTACCAAATGTCAAATAGAAAAATTCACAAGACAAGAATGATCACATATTCTCATTTAATCAATCACGTTCCTCTGAGACCATAATCAACTTCCATAGAGCAAATAATATTAAACTCCTTAAACAAATGAAACACGTATCAACCCGCGAACGAAATAAATGACGAGGAAACGTTGGGGAATCCCTAAAAAAGAGCGGATGAGTAGGAGGTTCGTCGAGCGGTTAGAGTAGAGAAAACGCAAATGTATTCCGCGGTAGAAGCCATCTTGCCCCGGCAACGAGGCAACGTGGGGTTTTTCCGGTAGCTTTCCTGGCCATTTTCCGCGGACTATGCGGAAGCACTAAATAATGCGGATGCTCCCGGCGCGGCGGCGGCGTCCTGAGCGCGGCCGAGCTGCAAGAAGAAGAAGAACCGGGAGCGGCGTCGGCGGCGGCGGCGGGGGTGGAACGGACGCTCTGCAGGCCGGCAGACCGGGGGAGGGGTAGCGGTGGCCCCGAGGACGCGGCCGGAGGGGCGGGTATAGCGGCAGGACGAGCTGGAGATTTTGCGCGCAGAGTTATAGTGAAACTTTCGAGCATTTATTTCACGAATCTGCATACATACTACGTCCGCCGTCGTGGCTGGCGTACTCGTGCCGTGCCGTGGCCCGCGAAGAGGAGGCTAGCACCGCGGAGGCGAGAGGCGGAGGTGGATGTAGGGGTCGCAGCGAGACGACGACTGGTGTCCTCGACTTGGTAAGTACATGCACCGCCTAGAAGGGGTCTTGTGTGTTTTGCCAGCCGGGCGAGGCGTCCAGAAAAGGGGCTGCGAGAGACGACCGACTTTGCGACTAACACTGGCTCCGACGAGCAGCCCCTTCTTATTGTCGAGCAAATACGCTGATTTGCGAGCCGCTGCCCTATACAACGATCGAAACATTAAAATTATACGTAAAAGCTACCCTTTCCTGATTATAGTAATCCTTATACGATCGAAATATTAAAATTATACATAAGCAACCCTTTCGTATAGTCCTTAGAGTTCAATCGAGCCCTGTAATAAAATAGTCCAGCAAGCTTATTTACAGTACCAATGTCAATTTTACAAATATTCTTATCAATTGACACATGTGAATATCACACATTTATTAGTACCTTGCTATTACTTGCGATTATTTCCATAGACATCTACCTTCAATCAATAATCTGTTACTAACAACAGCTGATAGAATGCTACAAGTACTTCTACACTCTTATTAATTGACACATGAAAATTACAGATTTCTTTAGTACACTGCTATTACTTATTGTCATTACTTTCCTTACACATCTACCTTCAATCAATAATCTATTACCAACAACAGCTGATAGAATGCTACAAGTACTTTTGCTCTATTGTGCTGCATGTTTGCTTTTTGTACATAAATTTCAAACTTGACTACAACCCTCGCTGTGATTTCACTACTTTCCCGTCTAAAAGTTGCCTAATTTTTTACCTTTTCATTAAAAGGTTATTTTTCGGGGGATAGTCCTTAGTCAGAGTTCAATCGAGTAATAAAATAGTCCTGCAAACTTACTGTAAAAAATTCATTTAATTATAAAAGGCCACGGTATTATTATTCTTTGGAGTTTTGATAGATTCATTGATCAGGAAGGAACGGGCGCCGATTTTTCAACGGATGACGGCTGGCTGCATTATCGCGGCAGCGCGAGTTAACTTCCCGCGCTTAAGTTTCACGAGGGAATTATTGATAGAAGATGGTAGAAAGATATGTGGCGTAGGCGAACCTTCGCGTTCGCCCGCGGCCCTTAAACTCCACCTTCCGCGCCAGCTAGGCCACCCGGTCTCCCTCTCAAAGCAGCCTCCCCCGTTCGAGCGCGTCGGGAGACCGGGAGAAAATTTACGGCCACGCGAACTACCCTCTTAAACTCCGCGAGACCAGCGACCGACCGCCCCCGGAACCCCAGACCCGGCAGCCGCCATTACGGGAAACTTTCAAAATTCGGCCCATAAAACTTTTCGCAGAACTACTTGCCTCCCGAAGCTCGGTCACCCCGCCTCCCCGTGACCTCTACGAATCGATCAGCCGAATTTCGTGATCGCCCGATTTTCAAATCCGCTACCCATTCTAACTGCCCCCGGACGTTAACTTCCCATCTCGGGGGAAGAAGAATCGTGGTTCCACACCGTCGCGAGATAAATGTCCCTCGCGTGTGAGATCTATTTTCCTATCTACGGGCTCCCCTTATCATCGCTAGATAGCAGAATTTTTATTCAGAATGAATCATTCAAATGTGGGCTTTAAATATGCACTTCGTTCATTATTGATATATTAAAATATCAAAGCCTGATATAAATTGGATTTGTCAGATGTTATCTATCATATCAATTAAGAATGTTGTTATTTTAATGATTAAGGTTCACGCGTAGTTGTGCAAAGAATAATTAAATGAGTTTTATTGGAACATGAAGAGGACACCGTCTTAACGTGTTTAACAAAAGTTCGTATGTGTAGGTAGTTAGGGAGAACATTCACATTAAACAACGAAACAAGAGTAATACTAGAATAATCGATTAATATCAATAGAATGTGATTAATTTGAACTTATCAAGAAGAAGGAGTTGGAAGGAGTTCATGAAACTATACAGTTTTCTTTTTGTCTCAATAAAGAATTCAGATGAATTTTTTAATTCATTTCGTAACGAAAAAATTGCAGTTAATGACTGAATTAAAAATGTGAAACAGGAAACGTGGAGCGAAGGCACGGTATTCCAGACGGAAGTCGACGGCGAGGGGAAGAAGCGGCGGGAAATATGGTTGGCTAGCGATTCATCTTTTTATGAGCCACTTAAGTGGGAGTAACCATGGCGACGGACCTGCTATCAGGGGCAATCGTAAAATTAAGTAATGAGAAGATAAGAAAATATCATCTTGCGCCTGCCTCCACCCACGGACCTCGTCTAACTTCGCTTCCCGTTGGACCAGCTGCCGGCGCATCGTTCCTCTTTCTTCTTTGCTGGCACAAGCGGAAGAGTCGCGGCAGCGGCAGCAGCCTCGGGGCGGATAGTTAGATGCTTGCTAGCACACGCTGAGAGACGGGCAAAGTGGTTCCCGGCTTCCGAAGGGACGCGAGAGATGATAGCGCGGGGGTGGCGAACGGGGGGCGGACGAGGAGCGGGCAGGGGCAAAAATGGATAAAGTTTCGTCCAATCCTCTTCGGGCTCTAGGCATCGTCGCGTCGCTGCTCGCCGGGGAGAATTTTCAGATAAACGGGGCCATTTTCTTCGAAATTACCCGGGCCACCCCATCTCGAAGGAGTCAAGCTTGCTTTTTACCTCCAAAAAGGTTCCTCGATCTCCTTGATAAATTATACATTAAAAATTGATAAAGTTAATGGCCGGTATTCATAGTCGTTACTTATTTTTAAGGTCGCCTTAAGCATTTGCTATCACTGTCTATCCCACATTTCCAGTCCTTGTCTTACACAGGGAACAGGGACTTAAGCAAATACTTAAGGCGACCTTAAAAATAAGTAACGACTATGAATACCGGCCATTAACTTTATCAATTTTTAATACATAATTTATTTTTAAGTCGTTACTTATTTTTAAGGTCGCCTTAAGTATTTGCTTAAGTCCCTGTTTTCTGTGCAAGACGAGGACTGGAAATGTGGGATAGACAGTGATAGCAAATGCTTAAGACGATCTTAAAAATGAGTAACGACTATGAATACCGGCCAATGAGAGTTTTCTAAATAAAATTGATCTTCGTATTTGAATTTTAACGAATGACTAGGTAGTTTTACCGTTAGAATTTATACAAGATGATTTTCTTGGTTAATTTTAAGTTGTGACATTTTAATTGAACGTTGCCGTTTTCGGGACTATGAAGTTTGTGTTTTCGACCTTTTATAATGTGAGTCTTAACTGGACGTTATAAAACGTTTGATTCTGTTAAACCGTTTCTAATTATTTTTAATCATTGTTGTAGATTAACACTTGATAACGGCTTACAAATGAGCCGAAACGTTGTACTTTACAAATATCTTATGGAAATAAACCGACTCTTGTCGAGGCATTCGTCCAAGAATAACAGGTCGTTTCGAGTATTATTAAAAATTGATCTTCCTTTCAACGATCTTTAAATCCTCCTTCCATTTCGAATGATTCTGATAAACGGCCAAAAGATTCGGGCGTGCGAGTGGCGTAGGATGAGAGGTCCGGGTTGGCTGCATTATCACCGCTAACGTTCGACATTAATGTTTTTGTCGGCGGTTTGCGGCCGGGTAGTAAACAAGTGATACACCCTCTTAACCCAGCCCACGGGCCACGATGCTCGTTCAGACAGAGATGCAGTTCAGCCAGCAGCAGCCGCCGCCGCCCCCCGGCCACCCCCTTTCCTCTATCATATCCCGTCTCTCTATCTCCGCCGCCGGTCCTATTACTCTCGCCCTCTCTTTCACGCGGGGTGCCTCTCTCCGTCCGCGCTCGTGCTAGTCGGGTAAAACGCGGCCGTACGTGTGTACACACGTTACACCGTCGGTTCTCGTGGCTGCCTGCACCTACACCCCCGGCCCCGTCGCTGTAACGTAATCGTTTCCACTCGGAAAAGAGGCAAAGAGGGAGCGGGACGCGTGTATATGCATGTATCTACACGCGCCCCGCTAATTGCCTCTTCAAAAATGTCGCCTCTTAAAACACGGCTACATCGGATCGCCTAACTCTCCCTGTCGCGTCGAGCGGCCACATGCTCCAACAAATTTTATGCCCCGGCTCCCCCTGCCTCCCCCCACAGGAGCCAACCCACTTTACCTCTCGGCTACCTACCTACCTACCTACCTACCTAGCTCCTGGCTGAGAAATTTTCTTCCCACCCTGAGAGAGAGAGTAACGCGAAACTCGTGCCACCTGAAACGCCGCGAAGGTGACGTAAATATACATACGGTGTTCCCTGGCTAAGTGCGAAATCCTCACCGAAGGGCCACATTCTTCGCGGGGATCGCATGTACGACGTAACGTATATGGGTTACAAAATAGTTACAAAATACTGCATCATACATAATCGTATCTATTTTATTGATTATATTCGATTACGAATGATTGTACACGGTTTAGAAAATTGTTCTATTAAGGAGGTTCATCCGGTTAAGGAATTAACAGGTAGATCTCCAAAAAAGATTTGATAGTCTATAACAGTATACCAGGATACGTGAAAAATATTTTTAAGTCATTTGGATACCTTAATTTATTCATTTATTCGTAATAAAATACGGGCTATAATACCCAAAGTACGTAATGCGAGAAAGAAGGCTAGTTGACAATCACCATGTAATATATTACATATATCGCTCAGAAAAAACAAGACAGAATAATATCTTTTACATCCAAATAAAAGTTCACGCAATAAATAAACACAAAGCGAAAATGTATAATTATAACAATGAACATAAAAGACAAAAGAATGAAATAAAATAACATAAAAAAACAATGAAAATAAATGTAAAAATAAAAATATAGATAATGTACAAATCAAGGTACAGAGACTGGCTAATCCCTGAGCCAGAGTAGAAGTTTCCTTTTAAATTGATGGGGTGAACCAGTGTAAATGTCCACACAAGGAGCAAGATCATTCATTAGTGAGCAAATTCTGGTGATAGGATCAGTGAATCACAGATTTGTACGAAAGAAATCAATTTTTAATGAGGAGATATTAATATAAATATTTTTTACAATTTTACATGTGGAAAAGAGTGATTTCCCAGACTTCTATCGCTAATTTATTAGGTATTGACAGACAGTTTTGAATGAAACTTATGTCATATTAAAGAGACACATTTAACGAATATTTTCATTGCAAATTTAGGTAGATTGGGTGAATATGAATCGAGAAATATATAAATACAACAAACGAAATCTGCATCTTTCAGCAGTAGACAACCTCCGTTATTAACATGTACGCTAGTCAAGCAAGCTCCCTTTTTCTATAACTTGTATTTGACTTGCTATGTACCAGATGAACCTCGTTAATATACGCGGAATATTTTCAGTCTGGTTCATTGTAATTATATGAAAATCGGTTCGATTTCCCGGTGTCTTTAACCGGATTGTTTTCCTGCAAAATTGAACGCCGGAATCGAGAGGTAACGACGGCGATCCGTCTCGGCGGGCGGTATTTAAGTACACACAGCCGGCGGGGCGTAGGAGCGTAACGCTTGTACTCGGCGACCGCGGCGCGGCACAGGTATTAAACCCGGTCGCCGAAGAAGGGACCGAAATTGATCGCGGCGGTGCCGCGCGATTACACCAGCCGAGCGGCGCGGCGCGTTGGAAATCTTCCGCGCGATCAAGTCCTCTTCTGAGCTATTTCTTGCTGATCGTCGCCGGGATCGGGGTGCCAACCGGTGGCAGGGGCTAGCCCCGGCGCGTGTTACGCCGCCAGTCTTCTCTCCTCATCACCGTCTTCCACGTAGCTTCCTTTATCCTGCAGTATCTATCTTCATTTTCTTAATCGCTCCCAGCCACCCTCCCGCCGCGCGCCGCCGTTTACCGCCCAACCCCCCGCGCGAGCCCCGTTCCGCTGGCCAAGATGGCGCCGTTGACGAAGACGTATTACCCGGGGCACACGGCTGCTAACGGCTGAAAGGGATCGGCTGCGGATTCCTAAGAGATTGGACTCTCGCTTACCCGGGACCTATAGATTCTTCTTTACGCTACGTACGTCCAATCGCTGCTAAGTCCTCGACGTCGCGAACGCGATATCCTCAGGCGAACGTCGCCTTAAAGTGTCCTAAGACAATCCCTTAATAAAATTTGAACCACTTTTTCAATCGATTACACGAAGAATACGAAAATACTCCTTTTTTTAATTACTAAGTCATGATTGAACGGTAATGCCGAGGAATTCGATCGGATATCGGGGCGATCGGAAACTGATCCGTCGGAGGTTTCATTCATGTACACATAGCCGCGGATCGTGGCTTGAATCGGGCGTCACTAATTCCGGGAAAACGGGCGCGTAAGTACACACGCGAGCCGCGCGCCACGTGCTCTTCAACGTTCACCCGAGGTACATAATCCGGAGGCGAGCGAACGCACGCGTGCACGCACGCACGCACGCACACACACACACACGCGCGCGCGAGCGAGGAGACGCCACCCCCGGAGCAACGCGCCGGAAGCCGGAGTCGAGTACGGAGGAAGCCGAATGTGGGACAAACTCATACCCCATTCATCCGAGCCACGCTAGCTAGCCGTGTTCGCCTCTGCCGGCTGGTGAAAGTCGGGAAATCCGTGCCTGTCGCTCGGTCCCTTTCAATTCTGATGATACACCTTCGTCCGCGTTCACTTTCCCTCGCGTGTTTTGCTTGAACGTATGATTTTATACCGATTAACAATGATTCTAATTGATAGATGTTTGATTTCGTGGATTTTTGAACGTTTGTACGACGGTCTCGTCGATTTTGCTCGTCGCACGATTTTATACCGATCAACAATGATTCGAATTGATGGATCTTTGATTTCGTCGATTTTTGAACGTCTTTTTGTCGTTCGCGTTCACTTTCCCTCGCGTATTTTGCTTGAATGCACGATTTTATACCGATTAACAATGATTCGAATTGATGGATCTTTGATTTCGTCGATTTTTGAACGTCTGTACGACGGTCTCGTCGATTTTGCTTCTCGCACGATTTTATACCGATTAACAATGATTCTAATTGATAGATCTTTGACTTCGTGGATTTTTGAACGTCTTTTTGTCGTCCGCGTTCACTTTCCCCCGCGCGTTTTGCTCCTCGCACGATTTTCTACCGATCAACAATGATTCTAATTGATAAATGTTTGATTTCGTGGATTTTTGAACGTCTGTACGACGTTCTCGTCGATTTTGCTCGTCTCACGATTTTATACCGATCAACGATGATTCTAATTGATAGATCTTTAACTTCGTGGATTTTTGAACGTCTTTTTGTCGTCCGCGTTCACTTTCCCTCGCGCGTTTTGCTCGTCGCACGATTTTCTACCGATCAACAATGATTCTAATTGATAGATGTTTGATTTCATGGATTTTTGAACGTCTGTAAGGCGATCTCATTTAAGAACGATTGTAGTCTATGAGAGTGTAACGTCTCTGAAAGGAGGTACGGGGTAACGAGAAATTGGACGCTGGAGGGTGATCTCGAAGAGTTCCAAAGACGACCAAATCGTTCGCGAAGAAGGCGAAGGCTGGCTTCCCCCGGGAGGAGGCGGAGGAGGAGGCGGGGTGTGTGGGGGGGGGTTCGGTTGAACGAAGTTGCCGGTGAGAAAACGAGTTTCTGCCCGGAAAGTCTGGCTGCAGCCCCTTTCGCGGAGGCACGGTGCACCCCCGAGCGAGCCCGGGCCCCGTCCCGTCCCGCCTCGTCCCTCTCGCGCCTCTATACCTCAGCCGGTGGCGGTATCAACCGCTGTGCCCAGCGCCCCGGCGTCCGTGTAACGTGTTCGTAGGTGTGCAAGAACGAAGTTGCCGGTGTCGGAGAGCGGCGAAAGACGAGAGACAGGCGGCCGGGGCGAAAGAGGAGTGAAGAAGGAGGAAGAAGAAGAAGACTGAGCGGGTCGGCGGGCGGCGCGGGGCGAGAGCGGCAGCTTTTCCTTAGCTCGCGAGTGGGGGCGGCCATTTTCCCGAGTTCTTAATATTTTCATGATGGCGGCCGGTGCTGGCGGAGCCGGTCGGGTAACGGGGAGTTGGGTGGTATAACGGGTAGCTCGAGGGTGTGGGGTGGATGAAAGAGGGTGGGCAAGCGGAACGGAGTAGCGGAGCCGGGCCGGCGGGGGGCCGCGCGCGGCTAGAGGGGAGAAATTAGAAAAGGGGAGATTTAAATATCAAGCTCCGAGGGGCGGACCGCGTTTCTCTTCTGTTTCACTCTTTCTCGCTTGCCCTTTCCTCGACTCTCGGCCTCCCGTTCGTTCTCCCTCTAGCGCCGCGGCACCTCTCGTTCTCGCCCGAAGGCCCGCTCGCCTCTCAGCCGGTGTTCTTCTCTTTCCACCCGCCCGGTGGCATTACCACCCTCCACCCTCCACCCTTCGTCGTTCTTCGCTTATGCACCCACACGGACGCCTAACGGACCTATATACCTACACAGACGCCCGGCGACGCTCACGCACACACGTCTATCGATCCTCGGCCAGAGAAAAGGCGTCTTAGAGCCGGTTCGACGTCGGAGGACGCTGCTAAGGCAGTGCTACGTGCTAATTGGACCGTCCCTGCCGACGCTTTTGTCCTTTCTGGCCCCGACGCCGCACACAACTTTGTCGATATAATGACACCGTGCCGCCGCCGCCGCCCCCGCCGCTGTGTACACTCGAAAATGCACGCGGCCGCTGAATGCCGGGACTCGCTGTGCAACGCGGAAAAAAGAGTGCGAATTAGCCCCTCGGTGTTGTTCGAATGACGCACCGTTTCTATCGCCATCCAACCTTCCATTGTCCCTCGCATGCAGCTCTCGATGAATCCTCAAGCGACACCTTCAATTTTACCTAGTTTCAGCACAACTTTGCGAAACCTCTTTTGCGA
>SMSR01015245.1:41474-60565 GCA_019453355.1 Ceratina japonica | reverse complement strand
AGTATCCTAATAAGAATATACATAAAAATTACTGTTAAAAATATTTTATCTTCAAATCCATAACGAGTTACATTAGAAAATTGAGGAGATCCTGCGGTACACTTGGCCGTTTAGGGAAATAGTTTGTCAGGGAACAAACTTACTATATGTCTGGTGTACGAAGTCACAGGCGCAGTTTATCCATGACGGGTAAAACGCGTGGAGTAAAGCCGCGGCGCCGCAAAGTTTATTCCCCGCCAATAAGGGAATATCGGACTTATTTTTTTTATTCCGACGCGGAGCCACCGAAATCCGCTTCCCGGTGCATGCGTTATTCAAATCGGCGTTGGCGCGTGCGTTCCACTTTCGAAATCGCACAGCCAAATGGACGCCTATTCGATTTACCCTTTTTCTACCCGTAAAATCTTTTTCTCGCTTGCGCAGCACAAACTGAGTCGCGCAACTATGACTACACGCTTTTCGCAGCCGCTCATTGGTATGCGAGTACACGCTCGCCGGGCGCCGCGAAACCGGCGAGGAACGTACTCGTATCTCGAGCGGGCGGGCGGCTGCAAAACGACGTATACACTCGCCCTAGCTAGCTGACGACTCGAACTGTTTGCCCGAGTATGTGCCAGATACGCTATTATATTGTGCCGCCTAGTGGCTCTCACGTTCACCGATAAGGTATCTCTCGCGGTGCTGTCTTTTAAGTTTCCCGAATCTCTCCCACACCCTTGCCCCATTTTCCCCGGCCTATAATAGCCTATTCCCCCCTTTTATTGAAACGTTTCACACGTTCGCCAGGCGTCCCCTCTTTATCCTGCCTACGCTTTAATGCAGAAAACGAAGTCAACGACTGATCTTTCAACAAAACTCAAAATTAAATGTTAACACTAAGTTGTCGGATGGTAAGTATGTATTTTGCCCGAAATAAGTCGATTTGACTCAAACATCAAAAATGCAGTTCTTGAAAAAATGAAGTTTCATTGTGAAGAAACTTTATTTAGCCCTAGTTGTACACACTGGGCTATATTTCATCAATTTTATGTATCTAACTGTTTTAATTTTTTTAACATACTTAATCTAATTTTTTGGCTATGTTATCAATACTACATTAAAAAGTACACTTTCAAGAAGCTCCACAACAAAAGTGAAGTTAAAATATGAAATAGTTTATGTATTATAACGGTTTTTGTCACTGGGGTGTGCTACATCTTGATACGTTACGCTAGTGAAGTGTGTGCAACAAGGATTAAAACAGTTTTTACATATACAGGGTGAGACACTTTAAATTGGCCATATAAATAACTTGGTTACTAGTTGTGATAAGAAAAAATGCATCAGGTTCAAATTATTTGGTATCGAGAGATTGATTACCTGATGTTACTAATTTTTTAGTAAATGGAAGCATCAAGGAGATGTGAAGGTCATCTCTGTTTTTTAAAATGGAATGGTATATTTTTTTACTGATATTTTGATAGAGTATTTTAAAACGAATACAATGACCTATAAAATGACCCATTCACAAAAATTTCACGGTTTTGAAAATCATTCCCATGTAATTCTTGATGAAGTGAAACATGAAAAGCGTGGAATTTTTTTATTTAAACGTAACAAAATAATACGTAAAACACTTCATATGAATGATAAAATAGATATAGTTCTTGTCTATGACGAATGTTGCCAAATTGTAAGACCATTGACGCAAGACCAAGAATTACATGGAAAATTCTTGTGAATGGGTCATTTTATGGGTCATTGTATTCATTTCGAAATACTCTATTAGAAAATAAAGAATGTAAGTGAAAAAATAACCGATCTATTCAACAAAACAGAGATAACTTTCATATTTTCTTGACGTCTCCATCTGTTAAAAAATTAGTAACATTGGACAATCAATCCCTCGCTACCATTACCATAACTTTGGCCTCATGGTTTTTTTTCTATTACCAACAGCAGCCAAGTTATTGAAGTGATCGGTTTTAAATGCTTCACCCTATATATTCCCTTTTCAAAATATATTTCCTGCAGATTTTTTTATTACATTTAGCACAGACATCCTAACTTCTACTCCTTTTGCATAATACTTGAACTTCGAGTCTTGAAAAAATTGAACTGTTCCATCAATCTAGTGTTAAAAAATAATAATAAATATATAATAAATAAATGTATAGTCGAGTAATATTAATAGAATTTTTAAATAATGAATTCTAAACGGGGAAGAGGAAGTTTAGATCTGCAAGTAGTGCACGTCAGTAGGAGAACTGACAAGTAGAACAGGACGTGCGTGGTTGGTTAAGTAGAAGAGGTCCGCGTCTGGTCAGTCAAACGAATTAAGGAGGTACGTGTCCGGGCGCGCGGAAATCGAGCTACCGGAAGCAACAGCGTCTCGGAATTATGCCACGGTTTTTAGAGAGGAGAACGGGATTCGGTATTTCACGATAATCCTAAAATGAATTTCGCCCCGTCGAAGAAAACGCGATATTGCGGGTCGAAACGTCAGCCGGAAAATTTATGGCTTTCGCGTTACGTAACGGGATTACCTCGCCGGGGTATAAATCAATTTCGCCATAATTATGTCCCCATCAATTCCGATCCGCGCGCATTTTTATCGAAATTCCGTGTTCTACCAACGGAAGGCGAGGGAGCCAGGCCTTTTTTGCGGAGGCCGCGGTCACTCTCGCCTAGCAGACTCGCCTGATCTAGGCACTGGGATGCGTTTTAATTCCGATTTATCAAAGTAGTGACAGCGACGTGAAAGGATCGGATACGGTCGCACATGTGCAGAATCTGCGGTCCGTCGCGTCACCTCTTAATCCTTTTCCGACCCCCCCGGGTACCGCCGTCGGTTCGTGACAAAACTAGCAGCCAGCTTTGTCTCATGGAAATCTCTTGATACGAGCCATCAAACCTCTGCTACCACTTGTAGTAATTCCGAGTTGAACAAGATCTATAAGATCCTTTGAACGACCGACGGACACATTCAAACATTGTGCGTTTACCAACACAATTAATTAAAAACGTTAATTAATTATTTAACGTTATTGCACCCTTGCAGCGGTCCCCATTAAAATTGCACGGGCGCGCGCGAGCTGCGTGATTTTTTTTTTCCCTACAAAGTACGAGCAGTTTCGGCGTAATTAAAACGTTACGATCGTGGGCGCGTATTAACTCGGCGCGTCGTTCAAAGCCCGACGAGTGGCACAGTTTGGGACAATAATTACGGTGGACCAGACACCACCGGTGGCCTTGTCTCGTGGAAAGCACTTGACGCGTCCCTTCGGACGCCCGGCGCTGTGTTGCGGTCGACGTAATTCAATTAAACCGTTATTATTGTCGCCGCGCAAAGACTAGGACGACGATTGTTCCGCTTTAATTTCCATAAAACATAATTCACTTCTGCGAAACGGTTCCTTTATCGCGGAATTTTCTTCCAACTGTACCATTTATCTCGTTTAAACTGATTCTTGTTACGAACGCCCCTACAGATTTACAGTGCAACTAATTTTTGGACAAGAGATTTCTATGCAAAATATTTATGCATTTATGAAAATTAACATCCATTTCTTCTTTCATTATTTAAACATTGTAATGACGTTTGTATTTTGTGGACTGACTGTATAAACTGTTTTTATTTTCTGCGAATTCAATTCGTTCATAAATGCGTAAAACCTGCAGTTCGCTAATTAATTTCCCTTAACGTCGGTGTTCACGGGATTCGACTAACTTTTTGGTGGTAACTAGTTATTCGAATAAAGGCAGGAGCGGAAACTGAAGCTATCGGAAACGCATTAATGCGAGCCAACGCAAATGAAGAGCTTACATCTCTCACCGAGACATATGTGCTTGATAACGGCATTCTCTACGCTCCCGTGGCCAGCGTCATGCGAGCAATCTTCTTGCTCGTTTGCATAATAATTGCCTATTTGATACACTTATCCATCAAGAGAAGCAAAATACTATAAGGAAAAATTTCAGCTCTCAAATCGCATCAATTATTATAATAAATCAAAAAGCATAAGTGTATATATTATATATAATGAATACATATAAAAGTGTATATACATCATACAAGTGCATATTTATATATATATATATATATATTTATATAAAGTGCATAATTATATAAGTATAATTATATATATTATATATAGTAAATGTTCAAATATCACGTCACGATTTTTATTCCCATACATAACTGCATGTAAAAAGATAGGCAGAAATTTTAATCTGAACAGATATTGAGACATAAAGTCAGAGCAAAATTATAATGATTTAACATGCAAATGAATTAATCCCAGCTGAACATCTTTCCATTGTTTAACACAAAATGAAAATTAATAGGATTCGCTTTAATAATTTCCAGCTTCCTTTATTATTTTGCGATTAAATCTGTGCCTTCACACGATAATCGTACACAACCTTCATTTAAAAACGATTCAATTTATAAAATATCCTTTCATCGAAACATGAGCGTTTCATTTCACAATAATTTCTTATGTAAAGCTACACGCGTGGCTCGAAATGAAAAGCTATAATTGTGCTTTTATATTATTGAATAACGAAATATTCCGTTGTTTAAAATCCCGGCGAATTGATTAAATGTTTTAATCAGAAGCCCTCCTCCCCCACCTGTCACGTATTACGACAATTTTCATTGTCCCCTCCCTCCTGTTTTCTTTCATTATCGTCGAATTTTTGGTTTCGCCATGGCCAATTGTTGATTATATACATTTGTTACAAATTACGATTTTCCCAGTTGTCCAGTGAAATTGCAACGTATGCAAATGATTATATACAGTTAATATTAGGGTGAACCAAAAATTCATACATTTTTGTCGTTGTTTTACTTTATATAATTTTTGATATGACTATAATTTTATTAGTTAAGATATTTTATACATAAGTGTTATATACCAGTTTCTAAAAGCTACAAAATGATATATAAAACTTGTATATAAAGTGCCTTTATTAACGTCAAAATATTATACAAAATGGAACAATAAAAAAGAACCTTTGATTATGAATGTATATTAAATAATATATTTAATAATATATTTATATTATATATTAAATATTATATTATAATATTATATTGTATATTAAATAATATATTTAATATTGTTTGAATAAAAATAATGCATGTATCTCAGTTAATCCTAAACCAAAATGGAGTAATTCTCTTTCACCGATGGACGTCCTGGTAATCGACTCTGCTATATACTGAACACGATATATAAAACATTCATCACGGGACAGAGGATCAGGCCGATGAGAGTGGCTCAACGCGTCATCGAGTTATCCGGCAGCCGATCGAGCTGAAATAAAGAAGCGACAGGCTCTATCCGTAAATCCCGCGTACCGCGAGACAAGGCCCCGTAAACATCCATCATTTGAATGCAGCCGGGCATTGAAGCCCTTCAGTCCCATTCAGGCTCGCAGCGAAGAAAGGAATCTTATTGGAGGCGTATCGACGGAAAACGCGGCGCGTCCCAACGTTAGATACACGCTGTATCCGCCCGGTTTTTTACCCCCTCCCGGCGCTCCAGTTCGATTGTTCACCGGAAGCCGCGGGAGAGAAAGCCGGTCGACAGTCGTTGTCCTGCCATGAAAAGCACTCGATGCGCGCTTCCATCGTGGGACGGACGTGCGCCACGTTTATTTCCATACACGTGGCGGGTACGCAAACGCGCCGTTGGGACAATAAAGTAGTCTCGAGACCCCCAACCGAATCTCCCTGATCCTGAACCTTCTGGCTCCGCGCGACGACGCTACGCGGCATGTCAGCAGCCGAGACATTTCCATTTTATTGGAACGCCCGGAACGAGTATCGCGGTGCTCGTTTCGGGGGCTGCCACCCGAGGAATCCGCAATTGGGTGACGTGCGAGCACTCGAGGTATCATCTGCATGCGTGGCTTAACCCTCAGCCACGTACACGTTGCAATAATATTCTTTGTACTGACATTCTTACAATTGTTTCAATATGACCTCAGTCATTTACTATATTGAAGTAACATTCATATAATACTCGCATAACCCGCCAGGTAGACCTTGATAATTGTCATGAGATGGAGAAATTCATTTAAAAAAAATTGGAAACAATTTGTAACAAATTTTATTTGAATAAATATATTTACATAAATTTTGTATAATTTCGTCAGTTCTAAATAAAATATCGTCAAGAGTGTACAAAGATTGCTACAATACTTTTTATTCTATAATAATTGAATCAATAGTTCTAAATTCAACGCCAAGGTGAGCATTCATAAATCCCATAATATTGCTGCGCACATTTCATGATGCAGTAGTCAGTAAATTTGTCGTAAATTTACTGGATATTGTCTATCTTACGATATTTCAATATGAGCCCACCATTGAGCTCAATGGAGCCCACCCACTTACTATATTGAAGTAACATTCATATAATACTCGCATAACACAGGTAGACGATCGTCATGGGATGTAGAAATTAATTTACCAAAAATTAGAAACAATTTGTAACAAATTTTATTTGAATAAATATATTTACATAAATTTTGTATCATTTCATGACTTCTAAATAAAATAAATCATCAAGAGTGTACAAAGATTGCTACAATATTGTTTATCCTAATGGAATCATAAAGCCCATAATATTGCTGCATTTCATGATGCAGTAGTCAATAAATTCGTCGTTAATTTGCTGGGAACTCTGAGTAAATGATAATAAAAGAATTCGTCTTAATGGAAAGCTCGTAACTTTAAGAGTCGAGCAAAAAAACAAGAGGTGAACGGAGGGGTCAGGTGTGGTCGGTAATTACATTTTAGATATCCTTTTAAACGTCTAAATCCTTGAAACGAAAATTGCTGCGATGATTCTCTGACGCTATCCTCCGTCGTTCGCCTGAGCAACTTTGCTAGCCGCTTCAGCCAAGTCTGCTGTAATCGGTTTACTACGAGGCACTCGCCGCGAAAGTACATCACTCGGGATTATTGCGTCACGCGAATCCGCTGCGGGACGCAGCATGCAGCAGCGTCCGTCCGTCCGTCCGTCCGTCGGTCGCCGTCGCCTCGACGACTCGCGCGTGAACCCGTGGACAGTCACGCTTCGTGACGAGCGTCGTGATCCTGACCGATGCGATCCAATTAACCCTTCCCAAATGGTTCCATTAATTTACTCGAAGGTCGTGGCTCGGTATATCAGTCCGAAGAAGACGCGGTCCGACGTCGGTAGAGAATGTTTTCCACATATATTTTAATCATTCCGTAATGCGGACTGAGAGCCGGCTAATTTCAGCTTATGTTTTTAAATTGCTTTTTAAAATATGAAAAATCCCGCGAGTTGTACACGTCAAATGGAAGTTATACCTCGGTTCCTCGAAAAACTTGCTTAATCTGATTCCTGGGCATAAAATTGTTAACTAAATACACAGCGAGAGACGGAAGTTTGCCGCGCTTAAATATTTCATTGCTGATGAAAAAATAAGATAGGTTTATGGGAACATTTTCGACGGGGGAATTATTAGAAAGTTTCTCATAACGCGCGCCGTATTAAATTTATCATTTCTTTTCCACGTTAGTAACTTTGACGTTTAATTAAAATTTCAATTAAAATTTCGCTTTGTTCGGCGTGTGATGGAAATCCATTATTTGTTGCAAAATGAAACTGGTAGAAATAACCAAGTTTTGAGGAGAGCGTGATCCAAACTTTGCGCCGTCTCGTCGTCGTACTCGTCGTGTCGCGCAAACCGTCGCCCGAAATTTTAACCAGCTCACCGATAAAGTAAACGAATGGCAGGTAAAAAGCTCAAGATTCTGCACAAAAATTCTTTACACCGACTTATGCTAGTTTTAGTCAATAAAAATTATCATTGGTAAAGAAGTATGAGAAATTGTGTCTCCTTTTTGTAAAAGTTGTATGTTTCTCTTTTTTTTAAATACACTTGACCTTCCATTTTACATGGTATTTCTTTAAACCATTTTTAAGTTACGCGGTTTTCATTAATTCGATTTATTTAGATTTCCACATTTCTTTTCAAATAATTCATTCATAACTATATGACTATTAAAACAATTTATTTACAATTACGTGAATATTATGTATTATATTACGGTAATATTAATCATAAAGATATTTGATCTTCTGTTAGGTTTATGTTTATTCAACGATAATATGCACCATTATACACTGCACTAATTAAACGAAATGCTATAATGAATGAATTTCTATGTTTTAAATTTCTTCTTATGTAGTTCCTTTAAAGACTATGAATCCTTACCGAAAAATAATGACAGAGCACTGAAATTTTAACAGTTACTAGATATTACGTTAATAAAACACTATACAGAACTTTAGAAATTTTGCAAGCCTATTAAAAAAATATTACATCTCGAATGACAGAATTTTGATTTCGTTTTGTATAAATTTAAGAATGTTTTAAAGTTGGAACAATATCAATTTCGAGGACAATAAAAAGTATACAAAAAAGTAAGAATTGCAGGGCATGTAAATAATGTAGACAGTTGCAAGTCTCGTACAGTCCAATCAAAAACTATGTAATAGACTATTAAAAATTATGTGTCAAAAATTTCTTATGATCGAGTAGTTTTATAAACCTACTCCTCTTTAATTATTATTTTTTTCTCAAAAGTTCATTGATTCAATCCTTGCATACAATTTATTACATTTACTTTTTATTACATGTCTTTAACTCTTGGCAGAGTACCTCAAGCTCTACTTGTCTCATTTATCATTATTTAAAATAATCTAGCTTTGAAGCGTAATTCAGTCTTTTTCATTTAAACGTGAGTATACTTGTACAGTACTAGTTGGCTTACGTAGCCGACTATACATTTTTCACCGAGTAGCCGACTATCTGGGTCAGAATTTTCAAAAATATTACCCGGCCTGCCTACGCGGAGAGCGTATAATTACAAACAACTAAACACGAGCCCTCTTAAAACGAACGTTCATAAATCTGGCCGGTGAACACGTAGAAATATGAACGAGCACCGGCGAAAGGACCTCTGTTTGCCAAATAGCTACGCGCACGAAAAAAAATGAAGTTACTTTACGGTTGGTTTCCTGTCAGAGATGGAAACGTTTGATTCAATTCCCGTCCTGACACACAATAATCGTCCAAACATATAAATCGGCATCAAAGCACGGAATGAAAAATGCATCCCTGCAATTATTTAACAGCGAGCCAGCTCTTTGCCCGCGCTATTTATTTTTTATGAAAAAATATACGGAGCATAAACATTCGGTCTGTCCGTCCATTAGGTATTCTTACTCCGTGGCGGTAACGTCGTTAGCCAATAGAGATCAACGTTGCTGGAAGCGAATTCCGTTCGCACCTGGAAAAACAGAGTTACACCGGGCCGCGCTATTATTCCCGCAAATGCGTTCGATTCGAGCCGCGGAAACGATTCTACGAGGACCATCGCGGAGCGACTGCAAAATACGTGGGATGTTGGCCAGCTCCGAGAACGCGTTTTCCGTATTCCAACATCGAGCACGTCTCGCTTCTTTTCCTATCTTCCGCCGCATTTTCCTCCACCCTTTTACCGTTCCATTTTCCACGACGATCGAATTCAACGGGACACGTACCCACGCACAGACGCGCACACGTGTGCGCGTGACGTATACGTACACGCGCGGGGAGCCCGGTTCGACGTGATTAACGTTTAATTATAATTACGGGTCATTGATGCCGATAAACTGGTGCACGGTGCACCATTACAGTCGGCGGTGATTACACGCGAGATACGGCGTCGCGGAAATCCTCCTGAGATTAAAAAAAATGTGCCAGGGTAAAACGCCATTACGCAGAACGAGAAAATTTCGATTAAGCCGCCGCCTTTTTTACCGAGCGTCACCCTCCCGCCAACCCCTTTTCACCCTTTCGGATTGAAAATGATCGTTTAGCCGATTCATGTGCAGCATGAATTTTATGCCCGTCGCAAGTGATTTAAATTCAACGCTGCGCCGGCCCGATGCCCCCAATGAGAATTTATTCAAAGAACGAATTTAATTATTTTCACGGTGCATGTTTTCGAAATAGTTGACCATTGGAAATATGGGAATAATAATAATAGTAATGCGAGTGTACCCACACGCTGCCATAGGGTGCAGCTGTTCCTTCGCCTGCCCGGAATCCGGCCACGTATAAACAAAATTCTGTTTACACGCAGCTGCATTTTACGAGATCGTTTATAAAAATTAATCATAAACCATTTCTTATGTTACGTACCGTCCTCTTTTCAATTATTCAAAGGACAATCCTTCGGTGGAAAATTATTTCAATCCTCGTTGCCAAACAGATTACAAATCCTTTTTATGTTAAAACTAACTTATTTAAAGGGTTAAATCACTCTGAAGGGAAAGAAACAGTCATATTTTGTGATTTCTTTCAACGAAACCATGAGATAGATCGCAATTACAAAATAAGGATTTTATTGTGCACGTAATTAACTATACAAAATAATTTTCTCAAATCAAAACTGACAACTGTACAAAAATTTGTTTTATTTCAAAACTATATTTTTCGAAGACTTATAATTCAGACAAATTTGAATCGATTCACTTTAGATTTTGATTATATACTTAAAATAGCATTTTTTATGACACTACGTAGGATTCTTTTATTAAATTTCATAATTCTTTTTTTATTAACAATTTTCCGTCGACTTTTCTATAACATTGTACATTTTTTGTTTTAGAAATGTACCATTTTGGGAAGAAACAGAAATCAAAAAAATTTTACGTACCTCTATACCTATTCTTATTTATAATCGAAAAAATTTAGATATTTTATCATAACTCAAAAATTACAGAAGTTACTGGACCATCGATCTTCCAAAAATAAAGATGTCATCAGAAAAAATGCTGTACAGTCGCCAGTTTGACAAGTACCGCTTTGAAAAAATAATTTTGTATAGTCAATTACATGTATAATATGAACCCTATTTGTTAATTCTGATGTACTTCATTGTTTTGCTAAAAAGAATCATAAAATACGCCTCTAAAGTGATCTAACCCTTTAATTAATAACGACAGGATGTTTTCTGTGTCAACATTGGAGTTTTGAAATCGTTGGCCCTCGGGGACTTATTTTTCACGGCAACAATTTCGAGTGAGTCTGGGGGCCGGTCAAGAATAAGCGCGATGATCAAGCGACTTCGGTGGCGGAACAACGATGGATCGGTAAGATACATCACGGGACGGAATGGAGGACGATGCCGGAAGCGTAGTGGAGGCATCGATAACGGTAAAGACTGAATTATACCCTAGGCTAGATGGAAACGGGAACGCGCGCGTGCACTATAAATTGACCGGCGCGACGTACACCACCATCTTTGACCCATCAAGAACGTCACTCCTGTTTGGATAGAAAGATTCAATAGCATAGCGCGACGATAAAACCGCAAAATTCAGTTGCACTCGTTCGGTGAATACGTTATCTCCCGGCGAGGTTGTATAGAGAACACGTGCACCTGAATTCTCTACTCCGAGATAAGATAGGGAATATTTCAATCTATTCACAGTGTGGTAGTACTACCAAGAAACGGAGATAATTCTTCGGTTTAAATTGTGACCACGTTTTATGAGGCTTTGATCGAAACGGGAAATAAATGAATAGTAAGAACACGAGTTTTCTTTCCTGATTTCCTCTCCGGTGAAAGAGCTGAGATAAGTCCTGGAAAAGGGGGAAAAGGATTCGAGGGAAGGAGCTACTGGAGAGCGGGAGAGCCGGCCCGGGGAAAACAAATACCACAATTTACTCACCCAATCACAAATTAACAAGAAAGAATCGCCTCGTTTCGTCGAGTGCAGCGCAGACTTCCATTACCCTAAAACACCTAGGTGTTCCGTCGCCAATCGGCGATTCGAGACGCCGACGAGAAGAAGGAACGGGGAACAAAAACCGAGTCGCGGGCCGAACGAGAGGGGTTGGACGGAGCGGGGTTGGAGTTTCGGGCGTGAAACAAAAGAGGCGGCGGGGGGTAGGGACGGGAAACAACGGGAACGAGACAGAAATGACGAGAGCCTGTTCCTTAGCTACGCGATATTTCAAGCACGTCCACGCGCTACGAAAAACCGACAGCGGGTTTTACGTTCTTTGGTGTGTCACTGCCTCGCTAGATTTATACCCAGGGATTGCTATTTGACGTATAAATTTGCGCACGCACCCGACGAAGCTGCCATAATCGTCGAAACAAAAAATTGGTTTCGACCAATCCGTGGTAACATTTTTAAACATACACGAGATTAATATGTAACATTTGTCTGGGGAAATAAAGGATTACACAATCTGAAGTGTAATGTGTACCTTTTTTATAGGATTTATGCATCAGAAATATGTACCAATAAGGATAATGCTGAGAAATACGTTTTCTGTTCTATAATAACAGTAGAAAAAGAATATTTAAATGGTAATGCAGCTGTGAGTTATGTTGTAGTGCAAAATTGCGAGGTCTTTAATAAAAACCAATCTTTCATGACATCTGTCATTCGTTTTGACACATCCTTTTTATTTTTAGGTTTACCTAATTATTATGAATTGCAAATATTTTTCCAAATTTATCCCCTGATCGAAGTCAATTGTTTTATTTCAGTGGAATATCCAACTAATAATGATTAAACAGAAATAATATTGGCATTAAAGTTTCCTTACATTTAATATTGGCTATAAAGTTCTTGATGCATTAAAAGAAAATTCAAAATATCTTGAAATTCTGTGTAGATTTAAACGAATATTTGAAGAATACATACGTATTTATTTAATCCTACACAAAATTTCAAGTAAGATTTATTGTTAATTGTGTGTGTGTATGTGTTTAGATATTCATTAATCCAGTCAATCAAAATTCTGTTTCGCACAAGACTATAAAAATTCGTAAATTTTTAAAACGTTATACCCCGGTTATAAAGTAATAAAGAGCCTTGAAATTTTTACACAAATCTCTTTATATCCAGACGAAAGCTCATGTAAAATTTTAGGTAAATCTTATCATTAATTCAATTACCAAGTAAACTCTCTTAAAATGCAGTAAAAAAATTATTGAAAAATCCAGAATCTATCTGAACAATCAAAATAAAAAGTAGGAATAATATTTTAAACTTATTGTTTAATTTAATGTAATTTTTCTACAATAAATGCTGCATTCTATATTTATTTTCGTTTGCTACTATTACAAAACAGAGGGATTATAATTTATAATAAATGCACAAAATAATATACATACAGGCTTGTAAATATATAATAGAATATTCGGTTTTATAGTCACGGTTATGACAAATACGGTACACTGAGAAGAGGAGCATCTGGTTGGAGTAGTTGGGGCGGTGAAAAGACCTCGTAAATCTTAAGCGAAATCTAAGATCGGTGATCCCCGCTTAGGGGTTTGCACCTGTAGGCATAGCGGCATAGCGGGGGAACTTTTGTAGATACCTCCTGCGCTCCTTGTGAGAGGATTCGAGAGGAGAGATCCGCATAAAGGGACACCGTTTCGCGTCGAGGCGTTTGATGGATCAGCTCGGGCGCCGCCGCGCCGCACGTTGGATGCGAGCCCGCGCGCAAAAGCGTTTAGCGCAAAGAGGAACGCGCGCCTGTGTGCGTGACGTTTCTCTTTTTGATGTGGATTATTGGAAAGCGAAATGTATGGCAAAGTGTTTGTGATTTGCCGCGCGGAACTCCCGCGCGCCCCTGCCGGACTTTGATACCGGAGAATGTTGTTGGCTCGCGGTCCGTTCGAAATCGTTGCCCCCTGCGCTAGGCGTAAACACATTCGTAGAATTGAATTTTTCAGCGGTCTCCCGCCGGATCCGAACTTTTCGCCCCGAATTCCCGTCAAAAATTGAATCGTTTTATTAAGCCGGCCTCTGTCGTTTTTAAATCCTTTGATACTCTGTTATCCCGGAACTGCGAGTAAAGAGACTTTACAGACTCCTTAAAATATCCGAGTAAATACGATACGCAAATAACCGTCTTCCCTTTCTAAATAACTGTCTTTCCCTGCCAAATTTCTCCTGACATGTTTACCCGAAGAAATAGCTTACTCGGGACGCTGTCGATCACCCGAACAGGAAATCCGATAATTATTATCAGTCAAAGTATCCTCATTGTTCGGCCCGCCTTCAAATCAATTGTCCATCTTTTTCAACGATGATTGAAATCGCGGAAGCCGGGGTTCCTCGTGGTTCCTCCAATTAGCGGTGATAGACGGAAATTAATCGATCCTGCGGCCGGGATAATGCGGTGGCCCGTTACGAAATCTCGAGCGGGCCACTTGGGGAAACCTGCCATCGTGCCTAAACCGGCTGACGAATTTTTCACGATATTAACTTTCCCCGGACTGCTTGAAACCACGGCATCGGCTTCGGGAATGAAAGGATCATTAATACGAATCCCACGTTGCCTCGATCCATTATGTACCAGCCGCAAGCGGATTTATAGAAATGAAGATTTAAGGAGAGGCCCACTGTACAGCCCTGTCTATAAATACTCGACAGTTTCAAGAAGGAATCATTAAAAAATCTCTCACAAAAAATTTATATGATACTAAATGTTATTAATAATTTATCATTTTACTAGATAATCCTGATAAATCTAAGAGTTTCGTAATAAAAAATAAATTCATTATAAGTTCGTTTTAATAAATTATAAATATTCCAAGTATAATTTTAGAATTATTATATTCAAATTGTATTTTTTTTCTGCTTTTCTTTAATTGAATATAAAAGCAGTGGAACTGAAATGAAGACGTTCCTTTGTAACGATCTTCTTTTTTATCAAGGAACAAGCACGGTTGAATTGACTCCCGTAATTAACGCTGGGCGAAAATCTGCACTGTAATTGTTACGCTGGCGGGAATGCAAGTCGGAAGAATCGGATGATAAAGAGCGCAAAGCGGGGCGTAATTTATATACGCCGCTGATGTGGAATGAATTATCACCGAGCCAGGAATCGTTTAAAATCTATCGCGTCCGCGTTAAATCAATGTTGGATCGGTTGTTGTTTAACGTCCGAATTACTCGACCGGAACGGGCCGACTTATTGGCAATTTATGCGCAAATTCTGCGTTTAGCTTCGGCCTCGATTACAATTTTATAAAACCCTGATTTAAAAAGATAAACTGGATTTCAGGCAATATTGCAGTTCAGAGACATTGCAAGATAAACGCAATAAAATAAAGCTTTGTTTATTGATGAATCTACAAAAATATATAATACGGTGTCATGATTTATTTATTTACTCGTATTCTCAGTAAATCGTTGTCAATAAATCTAGAAAAGATAATTGAATTACACGTCACAGCATCCACTTGGCTTCAATTTATAGAATTTCCTATTACAGATATTTTCTATGATTTTAAAAAATTCAGAGCAATTATGTCTTTTATAAATGTATAAAGATCGACATTTCTCAATTAATTTAAGGAGTTGTTCACTTGACAAACAATGTTCGAATCTTATTTGGTATCTCCTGAGAAGGATTAGTCTTGCTGCTAATGGAGTGACCGCGATCGACGGGCGAGCCAATCTAGTATCCGAGTCCGACCCAAATAACTCGGCCGCAGCATGCATTTTCCATCGGCGAACGTTAATATCATCGATCGCGGGACAGCGCACTCCGGCCACCGCGACGCGACGCCGCACCGCATCCTCGTTTATTATTTATTTAACGGAGGTTTTCAATGTTCAACGCTGTCCGACAGCGTGACGCGTCGCTCCGAGTTCCTTCCAAAGCGATGAAGCATCGTTCATACCAATATCGATTGCCACCGCCTTTTCACGTTTTCATTTCCATTTTCCTTTCTAAAAAAAAAGCGCTTCTCGTTGTCAGCTTCAAACAAATTTCTACTAATCTTTTTAGAGTGGAATAATTATTGTTACAGAGATTTACGTATTTTGGATATGAAAGGTAATACGGGTTTATGGGCAGTAAAGCTTAAGTAGATTCATGTGCGAATCTATTCGAAAGGGTTGAATTTTAGACGTGTACGTAATAAGCTTCCGTTCCATTAAGTCCTAATGAAAGATTTACACAACTGCGGTGCATTTATCCATTAACGTACGGTGATACGTAGATCAGTTTTCACATAGGCTGCGATCACGATGTCCGAACCGAGTCCCAAAGAGCCGGCAACAAACCTACTCCGCGGCCGTGCTCTCAAAACAACGCCAAAAGCGAAACAAGACATTAGGTAGAGTTTAACATCCTCGTAACGTTATACGATTCCCGCGATCCCGTTCACTACCAGTCATTTGTATCTCAAGAAATATTACACAAACCTCAGGAGTGAAATGAATAATTTATAAATTATATTGATTAATTATATATTTTGTGCGACTGAATTTATTTTGTAAATAGCATCTCTGTAAAAAAAAAACGCTGAGCGGATGTATTCGAAAAGATAGACCATGAATTCATCTGTTTAGAAACGAGCGATCGCTATCGTGAATTTATTGTTCCACGGTATTATATGTAACGACCGGAGATGGAACGGGTCGATTAGTCGCGGCGCATTCAGCGTAGAAGAGTACAGAATTTTTCCGCGCATTTATCACAGGCCGAACGCGTGAGGTAATAACCTAATCGATAGAGCAGCGTGTCGTCGACAGCCCGCGTCAAACGTGGCAACGGTCGCCGCGTGCGTCGCATCGCCGATGCTCGCGTGGTCGCAAATTCTTCGCATGCAGGCATCGCCTCGCGAGGCATGCAATCGTCCGTTTTACGCGGAAACACCCCCCCGTCACAGTTCCGTTCCACCCTCGTTGCGATTCTACCTGATTACTACCCGTTTCAAACGCTCTTCATTCTATAAAACTCGTTTCCTTTTACTTCTGTGCACTACAGGTACTCCATACCATTTGTCACTGGAAATACTGGATTGTGTAAGGTAATAAAGTCTGAGAGAATGTTATTTTTTATAGTGTATAATTTATAGGTGGTCGTATGAATCCTTACGTATAAACAATGATAAAGGATTGAAATTTTGACAGTTTTTAGATATTTTATTAGTGAGATTGTAATTTTAGAAATTTTGCGAGCTTATTAAAATAGTTATTATGTCTTGAATTCTAATGTCGAATGACAGAATTTTGATTTCATTTACAAGAAAATATGAATACAACAATGATAGAATTTTGTCATTTTTTATAATTCTTAATACATGAACATTTGAAGTTGGAATGTCAATTTCGAGGGTACTATTTAAAATTGTGCAAAGAGAAAGAATAGGAATTATAGGATATTTTTGGATCATGTAGACAGTTGCAAGTCACGTAGAGTTCAATAAAAAAATACCGAAATTGTTCATTAAAAATTCTTAATGACCAAGAAATACAGTTCGAACAATTTTATAAATCTTACTCCTCATTAATTATATAATTTTTTCTAAAAGTCTATTGCTTCAAATATTGGACGCAGCTTTTTATTATATGTCAAACATTTGGCAGAGATTTTACAGCTCATACAACATTAAAACGATGCAACTGTCTTCTCGGTGAACGAGTCGGAGACGAAATTGACTTATACTACTGATATGGATAAAACAGCGCTTCTAAATTATTTTGATTACAAACTACAAATACTTCGTATCATGTCACTGAAATTATTGGATTGTCTAAAGTAATGAAATGTAAGAGAATATTTTCTATAATATTGAATCTACACTATGTGATTAAAACAATGCAAGTGTCCTCTCAGCGAACGAGTCGACTACAAGATTGACTTATACTACTGATACGTATAAAACAGTTATTCTAAATTATTTCCATTACAAGCCACAAATACTTCATATCATGTCTTTTCAGTGAACGAGTCGGAGATGAGATTGACTTATACTACTGACATGTACAAAAACGTAGTTCTAATTTTTGTTTATTGCAAACTATAAATACTTTGTAACATTTGTCACTGCAATCACTATATTCTACAAGGTTATAAAATAAGAGAGAATATTCAACCTAAGTGTAATTAATAAAACAGTGCACCTGTCTTGTCGCAATAGGTGAAGAAGTCTGAGACGAGACTGACTTATACTACTGATATATCTATAAAGCAGTTCTCATAATTTCATCAGATATTCCGTCACTTTTCCAGCCGCAACGAAATTAATGAATCAACAGAATTTTACTATTAATAACTATACATATATATATAAATTGTCACATGACTGATAGCAAGGGACATTGACTCGTACTACTGAATTCAGGAGTCCTTTTAAATCCTCCGCCTTTTCAGTGAATTCATTTAATTGGACGGTGTCTCGTGTTGTATCATAAAACAGCGTGATCAGTTTACAGTCAGAAATAAGACAGGAAAATTGACTGCTTGTCGCGAACGTTCTCTTCCATAAATTTCATCCCGCGAAGTCGGCCAAACGCGCAGGACGGAGAAAGAGAGCGAGAGAGGGAGGGTANGTCATTTTTTATAATTCTTAATACATGAACATTTGAAGTTGGAATGTCAATTTCGAGGGTACTATTTAAAATTGTGAAAAGAGAAAGAATAGGAATTATAGGATATTTTTGGATCATGTAGACAGTTGCAAGTCACGTAGAGTTCAATAAAAAAATACCGAAATTGTTCATTAGAATATTAGAAATAATGCATTAAAAATTCTTAATGACCAAGAAATACAGTTCGAACAATTTTATAAATCCTCATTCATTATATAATTTTTTCTAAAAGTCTATTGCTTCAAATATTGGACGCAGCTTTTTATTATATGTCAAACATTTGGCAGAGATTTTATAGTTCATACAACATTAAAACGATGCAACTGTCTTCTCGGTGAACGAGTCGGAGACGAAATTGACTTATACTACTGATATGGATAAAACAGCGCTTCTAAATTATTTTGATTACAAACTACAAATACTTCGTATCATGTCACTGAAATTATTGAATTATCTGAGGTAATGAAATATGAGGGAAAGTCAGTTTCTATAATATCCAATTTATGTATGATTAAAACCGTGCAACTGTCCTCTCAGCGAACGAGTAGACTACAAGATTGATTTATACTACTGATACGTATAAAACAGTTATTCTAAATTATTTTCATTACTAGCCACAAATACTTCGTATCATGTCACTGAAATTATTGGATTGTACAA
>SMSR01015245.1:3923-27093 GCA_019453355.1 Ceratina japonica | reverse complement strand
GGGGAGGGGCTGTATTTTCGACGAGACAAATTCTCAGGCTTGTTGCATATTGATCAAGCCACTGACCTACTAGGATCGCACGTGTTCCCGTAACAGCATGCTTCTACGATCAATTACTCCGCGGGCACACAATAGGTCTGGCCTTCTCCGTCTTCGCTACATTACCAGAGAACACAACACCGCGTCATTAAGGAGAGACCACGCGTCATTAAGCCGCGGGCACTCCGGTATCGGGCAGCGTATCGGGGGGGCAAAATGCACACACGGTATTTATAACGATGACATAATTTTCCGCGACACGAAACCGGCGACACCGTGACGGTAAAAATATCCTCCACGCGACATACTAACATCTCCACCACCGACTTCGCGAGTCCTGGAAATCTTCTACAAGTTTGACAAATATTTGATCAAAAAATTGCGGTCTTCATGGATTTATACAAAAGTTTAATGAGCAAAACTGCATATTTCAATATTTCAATAATAAACGTGTCACATTTCTTAAATTAATCCCACAAGTATTTTATTTGGCATAAAAATACACCGTATAATAATTATAATTTCAATTAGGAAATTCTTATAGGACTTCACGAGCCCTGGGAATCTTCTACAAGTTTGACAAATATTTTATCAAAAAATTACGGTCTTCATGGATTTATGTAAAAATTTAATAAGCAAAACTGTATATTTCAACGTTCCAATAATCTTGCGGTCTTCATGGATTTATACAAAAATTTAATGAACAAAACTGCATATTTCAATATTTCAATAATAAACGCGTCACATTTCTTAAATCAATTCCATAAATACTTTATCTAGCATAAAAATACACAGTATAATAATTATAATTTTAATTGGGAAATTCTTACAGCAATAATTTTGTGAAATTATCGTAAAACTTCTGAACTGTGTTTATAAATTTTTGTTTGACTTTCTGAAGAGTCTATTTTGTTCAAGAAATAATTAAGACGCGTCCCTGAAGGGATGACGTTGGGCCATCGTTGACGCGATAATCGCGCGACGATGAGATTGTCCTTCGGCGAAAGTTTTCAGCGGGCGGAGGTCCTCCGCTGTTCACGGCGATCGAACGGCCGGAAACAAAGGCGCGAGGGAACCGTCGCGGAGGGATAAAGGGTGACGGGGCCAGGGCCGGGGCCGTCTCACTCGAAATAATGAACGCTATTTAGCTTTTAATCCGTGGACCGGAGCGTGGCTGGTAAGGAGAGCGATCTTGAAATGATAATCAATCACGGTTCTCATTTAAGATATTCCTTTGTCCGGTTGCTAATTATATCGCGAGACCTCCGGACGTCTTGGAGACTTTTTCCTTTGTCGAGCGGGTTGTCTGAGGAATCGATGCGGTTAGCGGTTTTATTGAGTCGAGTTATGATTAATTGCGATTATTATTCCTAATGATTCTCGATTAAGGAATTGGAATATCGAGTAATTTGAGCTGAGGCCGCGGTCGCAATTAACTGCGGGGAATTGCGGGTGGTGATTAAAATAATGAATGCATCGTTTATTACGGACGTCCCGCGACTCGTTTGATTCCCGTGTAACGCGAAATCAGAGAAGAACGCGGCCGGCCCCGAGCACGGTCCAACCCTTTTCACAATGAGCCTAACGAGGTATCTACCCGGGCGTTACACGACGAATATTTAATACGGCGTGCCGTCGTCGCCGGGACGCTCGGACGGCGGCGCCTAATATTTGTCTAGAACCGGGCGAGCCCGCGAGCTTAATTGGAACTGGCCCGGCCCCGCTTCACCAAAAATCCCGGCCGCCATTATTTAGTCTTCGGCCAACCGTCCCCACGAGTCCTCTTAACGAATCTGTCCGCGATAACGCGTGACTGGATATCGAAGATGGTGCACGCGCGCGCGGCCCCTCTGATAAAACCGCGAATTTATGCGCGCCGCTGGGATTGGGGTTGTTTAAGCGACTTAATGAAAGCACTTCCGGGAATCGCGCCGCGGCGTTGTTCCGCAGTTGTTGACTGTTTATTCGCGGGCTGCTGACGCAACGCTGGATTGTCAGAAACTGCGCGGAGCCGTAAACATATTGCGAGGCGAAGATATCGGCCCATGTTGTTTTTAGCCCGACTGTTTCAATAATCAAACGCTCGAACGGTTGCAAATTATAATTAGCAGTTTTTGAATTTTATATAAGGAGACGAATACGTTGTGTTTAGGAGTTTCCGTGAAAGCGCTAAAGGAGAATGGAAGCAATTGATCGGGTAAGAAATAGATTCAAGACGGGTAGTGTAACGTGGTTAATGTAAGGGAGAGTCGAATTTCTCGATCGTATTGCGGCTCGGGTTTCGATTCGTTTGCCCGACAGGTGCTCTAATTGGGATATTTGACTCGTCCATGAATTCCCGGTTACCAGGCACTGAAATAACTTAAGAATCGCCAATTAGGCGTACATCTTTGAGCGAATAGAATTTAAACGAATATCTTAGTACCCGTTCGAGTGGACTTAGCTACCTTTCCCGAGGAGGAGGAGAAGGAGGAAGAGGGAGAGTACAGGAGGTCCATCGGAGACCGATCGATCTTGTTTTCTTAGCTAAATGGTAACGAGAAACGATGGAGAAGAAATTTCCGAGGGGAAGCTAGCAATTATACTTGGAATACCGTCGCCTCGCTATTTCCATTACAATCGCTACGTCGCAGAGCAAACGGACGACGTTTGGCGGGAAATTGCAAAATTGTCTCGCGTCGATATGCATCTATCGACGTCTACCTGCCGAACGGAATTGTATCGCAAACAATCTGCCGCCGCCCGTTTCCTTTCAGCTGACAAAACGACGCGGGCTGATCGATTCGCTCGCACAAAGTCGCGAGAATAAATACAATTAACGGGGACCGGCCGTGATTAAATCTTCGATAAATAAACGCGACGATCGCCCCCGCGTAAATGAGATGAATCCGCAAGATGATCAGCTGGCTCCGCGCTGGGATCGTGCAATAACGTTGGCAAACCGGTTGACGAATCACGGACAACCGCTGTTTGCCTTTGTCGGCCACGCGTGACGCTGAATCCATCCTTGATCGACGATTATCGTCGGCGACGTGCGCTGATCCACAATTGCCGACCGACGAACCCTAGCATTAGCGAACCATTCAAACGGTACGCGTGCCCCAGCTCGATCAATCCACGATTTCGTCGAGGACACGCGAAATTAAAGTACGAAAATAATGTCGAGGAAAATTGTACACGTCGGACAAGTTTTAATCTTCATTTCATTAGCCAAGAAGGAGGTCGAAATGAATTATGAAAGTATTCTGTTATCTAATATTGAGAATAAAAATAATTTGTCAAAATGAAGCAAATAAATTCTTCACGAAATCTTCACTTAATTAACGAGCCAAGAGGAAAGTTGAAATGGATTATAAAAATATTCTATCTACTCTCGAAAATAAAAATAATTTCCTTAATGGAGCATATAAATTCTAATCTTGACTTAATTACCAAGCCAAGAGAAGACTGAAACGAATTCTGAAAATATTCTGTTCTATTCTAATCCTGAAAATAAAAATAATTTGTGCCACGTAAAGGGAAATGGAAATAAACTTTATTTAATTAAAAAAAATCGTAAAAATCGAAACGAGTAATAAAATTATTGTACATGGTTTAGCCTCAGTGTCCAGGCAAACGTCCTTTGGGATTTTATCCTCGCGGCCACTATTTGAAAATTGTCAATAAGCCAGTGGAGGAGACATAAAAGCGAGCATTTTTCACTCGTCCAGGTAAAAATAAAAATATTATTGGAAGAGAAGGATTCGATTTAATCTCCTGATTCGATTAAGCTATAATAAGAATAATTCCTACGATCGTATAAATAAAACGTACTTAACGATTTCCACGTTAATTCGCAATTTTCGCGATATCGATAATAAAACTATTCCGCCGTTTATTTCACAGTCATCGTAATTGATCCGTTCCCATTAGCCCGTACGGCACGCCAATCAAACGTCCCGAAAACGTCCAGGCGTAAAACAAAATAATCACGCCATCAGCTGCAAAACCGGCCCGTCCCGATCCGCCAGAAATGGTTCGCGCTCGTGATCGGTACTACCCGTTGTAGAAATGTATGTCATTACAAAATCGCTCGAACAAGAAAGTAATTGAGGCAAATGTAGAAATATTGAATTTCCGCGAATAACTTACGAAGCACAATGCTTGATTAACGACATACACACGTTCATTAAAGCACATTATTTCATATCAAAATACTTCCAGTCATTATCATTAAAAACACGAAACTTTCGCATTGGAAACAAACATAACGTATAATTCCAGGTGTCTTTACGTCTAAACAGTTCGTGTGTCGAAGGAGCTGACTCAGAGGGGTGGGCGAAGATGGAAGTAAGTCACATACACCGCGCGAAGGGTCTGTACGTGATCCGGGCATTCGTAGTACGACTCACGCGCCTACCAGTTCCTCTCCCTCTCGCGCGCATTCTGGAGCAGCTCTCACGAGCAAAATAAGCTCTCGTCCAGCGAGGCCGTTAGACACGCGTTTAGGTTGACTGCTCCTCTCGTCGTGTGCTCCACCTCGCCTACCCCTCGGCTCTTCTGCCCCGTGTGCTCCGCGACGCCCTCGCCGGCCACCCTCCCGCCCCGTCGATCCCCCTCCCCGACCCCGCGGTCCCTTCCCCCTCCATCGAAATCGATGCTACTCGCGGATCGCGAGTTCAGTCTGCGACTGGCCACCGCGTGCGTAACGTCGCTCCCTTCCCTGTGCTTTCGATTTCGTTTCGCCTAGACCCGGACACCCTCGTGAAACATCGGTCGCGCGCCCTTCCCGCCCCATGCAGCGGGTCAGCTCGGCGTGGCTGCGTCGCGACGCGTACACCTCGTCGCTGGACGTGATCCGGGACCGCCGTCGATCACGTGTGACCTCGTGCCGGTGGACGGTGGACGTTTAAATCGCGTGAGCGGTTAACAAGTTTCTCGTTGACCGACGAGAATATGCGGAAGGACTCGGTGAAGGAGATCATTGACGGTACCAAGACGATGAGAGTTCCGACGATCCCGGGTCGATCGGATGTGTGACGGGGCGCTAGGATAACAACAAAACGCCTCAGCGGCCGTCCCCGTGAGAGGAACGCGATTGGGTGAGTCATTTGTTTTCTTTACGTCGTTTGGTACGTTTTTTTTTATGTTATTTGTTAAACAGTTTTCTGTGCATTAGATTAGTTAGAGAATTGAATCCATTCTAAACCGCGTATCTGTCATGGATGCGTAACGGTGTGTAGGTGGACCCTGACGCGTCCGTAATTAACGCGCGGCAAACGGAACAAAATGTTTGCGCATCTCGCGGGAAATTAAATGATACCGTGGCCCCCCTCGCCGACCGTACCCCCCGTTTACCCGATCCGGGTTATCGTGAAATATTTCCACCGGGGCAAACGCATCGATGTAAACGCGTAACGCGAGCTGACAGCTCGTATATAGCCTGCTCGGTTCACCAGTTCACCGCTGGTCAGCCGGGTCAAGTTTATCACGGGCGACATCCATTCTTCCGTTATTTACTCGTCATCATATCCGTAACCGGGATGAAACTACGCGGTGCCATTCGTATAACTGGCCGAAACTTATGACTCGGTTCCTGTACGTGGCTTTAGGTTAAAAACCATCGATTGGTCAGATAGAACTGCGTCACGACGCCATTGATATATCTACGCTCTAAATTACATAAACGTCGCGCGTTGCAAATTCGATTCGTTTCGCGGACTCGCGAACTCCGACGTGAAACAGAACGGAACGCGGGAGAACTTGACGAATCCACGATTACACATTTAAAATACCTCTTATAGCGAGGAATTCCCCGGTACTTCGCTTGAAAATGTGAACTCCTTAAATAGGAGTGCATAATAGAACGCAAAATTTATGAGGGAAGATTGGAACGGGGAAGGATTCGAATCGAGTATATAGATTCAGTCTCAGTAGTATAACCGTATAATTGGGCAGACGGTACATCTTAATTTNATTACATAAACGTCGCGCGTTGCAAATTCGATTCGTTTCGCGGACTCGCGAACTCCGACGTGAAACAGAACGGAACGCGGGAGAACTTGACGAATCCACGATTACACATTTAAAATACCTCTTATAGCGAGGAATTCCCCGGTACTTCGCTTGAAAATGTGAACTCCTTAAATAGGAGTGCATAATAGAACGCAAAATTTATGAGGGAAGATTGGAACGGGGAAGGATTCGAATCGAGTATATAGATTCAGTCTCAGTAGTATAACCGTATAATTGGGCAGACGGTACATCTTAATTTTCCGATCTCAATATTTGGCTATGAAATTGTGGTCTAAAATCGATTATCAGAAAAGTGGAACAGATCCCGAATAAAAATTGCATTATAATAAATAAGTAGTATATAAATTGAGGTTGTCCTTTTAGTTCCGTCCCAGATGTTTCAGATTTGATCATTAAATCTTCAAGGCGGTGTAAAAATAACGTGTAAAACCATCGGTAGGGGAAAGTCGTTGCAGAATAAGCTGATGGGAAGTGGAGCAAGCGTGCGATTGGTCAGACGTAACGGCTTTATCCCAACGTTTTCGGTGACAGTTTTCCATTAAGGCGACCCGTGGCCGGCTCGGTCGTGGTTTTCTTTTCTCGTCCGCCCACTTCCATCGGCCGCTGTCCACCCCTTCGACACACGGTATCGTGACACCCCGCCGCGAGTCCCGAGGAAGTTGCTTAATTAATTGCCTTTGGAAATATAATCCGCGTCGAGTGTAACTAATCAGGGTGAAACTCGGTCGGACGTTGACAGGCATGTTTGCTGCACCTATCACGTACCAGGATGGAAATGTAATTTGCCCGGATAGAGTTAGCCTCGTTGAATGCCGTGGCCAAGCATCGCCGCCTATTCTGCCCATCAGCCTCAATCTTCTGGCGGCGGCGGTGGTAGTAGCGGCGGTAGTAGCGGCGGCGGTGGTGGTGGTGGTAGTGCGCGCCACTCATTGATCACCAGCAACGATTTTGCATGTAAGGATCCGACTGCCACGTACACGTACCTACGTGCTAACCGTGAAGGGCCGAGGCCAAGGGTTCATGCCTCGCGTGGCCGACGTTTTTCATGAAAGTTTCAGCAGCAATAGGCGTGAAAGAGAACATATTCTTTCTCCTTTTCACCGGTTTTAGTTCGGAACAAAAATCGAATTAGGACGTATTAAGGGAATTTTACGTTTCCCTTCTCGAGAGTACTTTACTTACTATTGATATTATACGATCGGTACGAAAATCTTTAGTACGAGGAATACTTGAATTGGGGAATAAAAGGACGTGGAGTATAGCAATAGGTTTCGTTTCTACTTGAATAAACTCACGGGCATCGAGATACTGCCTGATGCTCTCTTGACATGCATCGAATCGTTCGCCTCGCCTGTATATTACGTACAAACATTTACATCGCAGCGGATCCAACGTATATGCTGTAATGCACCGTCGAGCACGTTCACTGAACTCGACTTAAGAATCTTCCTGCTCAACGGCCTCGTGATACAAAATATTCATGACATCAAATTACGTTCGAAACTTTCGCTTTAACTTCCCGTTACAAAAAGGCTTTTCATAAGACAGCTGACTCCCTGATTAAACTCAAATACGTTTAAGCGCGACTGTATTATTATTATAAAATATGCATAAATCCTCGTAACATCAATTTTAGATGATATTCCAAAATCGCATTGCTGAATGAGTAATCGAATAATTTATCATCTGATTATAATTATACGTCGTTTAATATCCTATAATTGAATTATTTTGCGAATTTCCATTAAATACTCGAATGTATACTGAAATTCATTGACAGCGCGCTTACAATTGAAATCGAGTCTCTCTGGCTATTCGACGATGTTAACGGTCTTGGGCGACGAGAGACGAACAGTAGGACAAGCGGGGAATAAAAAATGTTTCTGTTTCCGTGGAAAATGATCGGTGCCGGCGAATGTAGGACGGCTCGATCCTCGAGCATTACATGGAAACGGTTTCAATGTCGGACGCGTCGACGAAATTCGCCGAGCGGTTAAGCCGGTCGGGTCACGATTAAAAGCTCGAAGCTTCGTACGCGACGTTCATTTGCATATAGGAAACTGCGTATAAATTCTGCGGTTTATACCGCGTCAGAAGCAATAGCGCGGCGTGCCGTTCGTACCGCGCGTTAACGCGCCCCAGCAAAACGGTTACGTACGATTGAACCTATCTATAACCGATATAGAATTTTGTTTTACGTCTCGAATGGCAATCGGTTTCCCCTTCGGCCGAACGCTTTTAGCCANGCGCGTTAACGCGCCCCAGCAAAACGGTTACGTACGATTGAACCTATCTACTATAACCGATATAGAATTTTGTTTTACGTCTCGAATGGCAATCGGTTTCCCCTTCGGCCGAACGCTTTTAGCCGAGTTATTGTGGATATTTCGTCGCGGAACTTTCAGAAATTTCCGTTCGCCACTCCCCGTTCGCCAGGACCTTGTGTTTAAACGAACTTGGGAATCGATACGTGCGCTGTAAAGTTCCTAGTAAGTATTTGTCAAACAAGGTTTAATGGCCGTGACAGTGAGTAATAAGTACGAATATCTTTACACTCTGTTTAAATACTTGTTTATTATACATGAATTGCAATTTCATTCTATTTATATATAATAATAATAGTATCTCTTTGCTGTAATAATAGTAGCAAGTGAATATTTAAACGGGAATTATTGACGAATGTAGCCGTAAGTTATGTTGCAGTAATATTACGAAGCCTTCAATCAAAATCAATGTTCCATGTTTAATTTAATCTAGCTTTTGGTCATAAATGTTGCGTTCTATATTTATTTTCTTTTGCTACCATTTTTTTATTTATTTTCTTTGTTATCATATACAGTCAAATTAAATTCATCAATCGCTACTATTATTTGCGAACAAAGATAATAATACTTTATTAAGCAAAACATACATAAAACAGAATTATATTACTATGTAGAATCCAATTATTACAGTATGAATAATAAAGAAATAAAAATAAAATAGAATTTTATGATATAATTATCCGATCGTGCACCAAGAATATTATACCATATTTACATTTCTCTTTATTGACTGTCAATGAAAAAGTCAGTGACGTGGAGACTCATTCGCGTCTGCGAAGTGCGCAAGGTAAAATCAGAGCCGGAAACGGTGCGTATGCCTAACATTAATGTGCGGTGGGCGCAATCGTTGCGGTAGGGGAGTACAAATAGGGGCTGCTTCCGGTCGCGGGTCGGCTTCACGCATCGCTTACTCATTGCCGCGCATCCGGTCGGGATCGGCGCCGCTTTTCGAAGCCGCGAAATTTACTTTGGCTGCACGCGACTTTAAAGCTCCCGACAGCGGCCTAACGCGTGTACCTAACCGTCTGCAAACACCGTTTGACTCGTTCACCGTGCAAATTCCCTCCCGGTGACGTTCCGATAAGTAGACTGCAGATCTTCATTCACATTAATGATGTCACTTTAAAACATGAATTCTAGATGTCAATAAAAAGTAATGATGAGTTCTGCACTTTCTTCAATATCCTACGTTGAGCAGACGAGATAGCACACTTTCAATGCTTATATCTTGGAAACGGAAAGCCAGGCTTCTTATAGCTTTTAGACAATATTCTAGTAATAGTCATTAACAATATATTTATTTTCCAAAGAAATTTATAATCGACTATCAACGTTATAGATCAAAATCTTCGGTTTATGACGATTTTCGTATAATACGACGTTTTAAAAACTCGCAGCTTTGTGAATTTATATTTCGAGTTTGGTGAAGCTAGGATTTCTACTATTTGAATATGGCATTTATAACAGTAACATATACAATTCCTGAAAGTTTGAAAAACTTCTGTGAGCAAATCAATATCGCACTAACCCCGTTAATATATTAAAAAATGTATATTTTCGTCTAATTGTTCTCCAGTCTTGAGAAATGAATTAAATGATATTTGATGACTCGCATTGTGAAGGAGTTAATTGGATGGCCCTAAGATATGAAGTCTAGATACTAATAAGATTAGTGATATTTATTATATTCTTAATATCCTACATTGAACATTATTAATGCATGAAACTCACAGTCCGTCGATAAGAAAATGAAATGACGACTCATGCATTAAGATATTAAAGAACTGTATATTTTTGTGTAATTGTTCTTCAGCCTTAAGAAATGAATTAAATGATATTTGATGACTTGGATCCTGAAGGAGTTAATTGGATGGCTTTAAGAAATCTAGATACCAACAAAAATTAATGATGTTCACCATATTTTTAATGTCCCACGTTGAACATTGTCAATGGATGAAATTCACAATTCATCGATAATAAATGAAATGAAGAATCATGCATTAAGATATTAAAGAACTGTACATTCTCGTGTAACTGTTCTCCAGCCTTGAGAACTGAATTAAATGATGTCTGATGACTTGTATCGTGAAGGAGTTAATTGTATGGCTCCAAGACATCAAATCTAGATACCAATACAAATTAATGATGTATATTTTTAATGTCCTACATTGAACATCAGTTAATTCATGAAATTTACAGTTCGTCGATAATAAATGAAATGAAGATTCGAGCATTAAGATATTAAAAAAACTGTATATTTTCGTACAATTTTTCTCCAGCCTTGAGAACTGAATTAAATGATGTCTAATGACTCGGATCGCGGAGGAGTTAATTGGATGGGTCTGGTATCCTCGGCGGGCCGTTCTAAAAATCATCGGGAATCTCTCGAAGCGAAAGACCGGTTCATTGAAATTCATCGAAACGCATTCTCTCTCCGTCCGAGGCCGCCCAGGCCAGGTGACGGGTAGGTAGGTAGGTAGGTAGGCAGGTACTCGCGCTTTCAATGGAGTACGAAACAATTGATCCATAAATCACGCGATCAAAACTGGTGGTAACGGACGGCGCCAGGGTAGGTGATGATTTATAAAAGTTCGCGCGATTCCAGAATCGGAGCGACGAAAAAAATCCACCGGCATGTTACAATTAATCACGTTTATTTGCGTAGCAGAAAACCGAGGTCAATATTACACGGATAACGTGTAAAAGTTTCCCAGCCAATTTCGCGTGTAAATACGTCTGATTGGAGGATCGACAAATATGGAGAGATCAGTGATACAATTTTTTTTCCTGATCCCTCTCCTGTTTTTTTTTCCCCACACCTCGCCTTCGCCGCTTTTTTTACTTGAATATTTACAATGAACCAGAGTAGATTCTTGCTATTGTACGTACCGGGTGTATTCGCGATTGTTTATGAATACAAGAGGAGTCGGGAGTAATTAGTCATCGGCGAAGAACAGCGAGGGAGAATGACGACAGCTCGAGCGTCCGTCGCGGATGAAATTTAATTAAAATTAATTGTTTGACAGGCGTTAAACCGCCGTGATGAAATAAACCCGTCCGCGGGTATCATCCACGCGCAACAGTATTTATTTATTAAAAGATACTTCCGCCTGTTTCGACAGCTCCTCTCGCTCAATGCCAGATTGAAGAGTGTCGGAACGATATGATGGAAATCGAGATTTAATACCCGTCGGTGATTTTCAACGGGGGAAACGCAATCCCGAAGATTTACGTTAAATAACGATAATACGAACGGGATCGATTTCCCAATCAACCGGAATCTCCGCGCCGACAGATCAATCACTCAATCACGGATTACCGATATCCCGCGAGAACTTCTAAACAACCCTTACGCGTTTACATCCGGCCGGCGCGCGTTCGTTACTTTCCTTTTAACTGATTAAACCGCTCCCGCGGGGGATCCTTAAGGGTGTTGTAGCCGGTATGCGGAGAGAATTTACAATTTCTACTAAAGCGTGTAGTAGAGCTCGCGATGCATCATCGAGACCAAAGTGGTTTTTGAGGGAGCCGCGATTTCTTGCTCAACCCCTTCCCAGAGGGTGCATCAAGGAATATGATTAAAAACAGACTTAACCAGGAAATAATTATGAATATAACCTTCTTCAAAGGGTTGAATTAATTAAAAGTCGCATAAATCAGTGGGACGCGGCGCGTGCACGCCAACAAAGTTCCGAAGGAGGAACACCATCTGTTGCTTTGGGACGATTTACAACGGCGATCATTATTGACGGCCGATTTATAGTGCAATAAATAAAATACGGCGTCGGCCAAGACGCACGGAACCGGGTGAGTCTCGCCGCACCGCACACCGCACGCTGCCGGCTGCAATCAATACACTGCGAACGATGTCGGACGAATTTGCGGTATCCATCAAATTGACGTCACCCCCTCGACCTCGGCGTTCGTTTTTTACCGAACTAAAAGCGATGATGAAACGCAGCAATTGATGCTCGGTGATAGCCGATCCGGTTAAAAGCATCCTTTGACTTGCGCGAGTTTTGTTTGAAGGGCTCCCCCGGACCCGACGTTTCTTCCTAGCCGGTTTTTTATAAAGTTCGAGTAGGTGGCAACATTAGTTGAATGACGGAATTTCATTTGATTCAGTCCCATTCCGTTCGGAAGAAAGAAGCGAGTCTTTAAAGACATTCTTTTTTACGTAGACAAATACGGGGAGGTAAAACGTCTAAAAATTCATCTCGAGACCCTTTCCATGCGAAATGCTCTTAAGTATTACAAAGTGTACGCATTTTTCCTTGTCTGATCACGGTTAACCTTTGCCGCCGCCTCGCTCGCTGCTCCCGAACAATGCATTCCACATTCAGACTTTATCATCGGCATAAACGTCGCGAAGGAACAAACTATCTGAATATTATTCATTCGTTATCGTCTCGCGCGGCCCGGCTCCCACGATTTTTAACCGAATTCCACGGTTCCGCTGACAAACCGTCGTTTCCGACGGAGGAAGAAAAGTGCCGTTGTCACAGTTACGAATGTCCCGGTTAATTAACCACGCGTTCCCCACGAAATTCGTACCCGTCGGCGGGGATCGATACCAGATGATTAGGTTCGACTCCCCGGCTCATTAGAACCGGCCTCGGAGCAATAAGTCGCGCGCGGACTTTTCCATTATTCGCGACACGTAGACCCCGGCTCGCTCGCTTTAGTTGAGTTTTCATTTCTCACGATTCCCCGCGTCGCCGCCTCTCTCGCTCTCTCTCTCTCTCGCCGGCTATGGCAAATGGCAATTAAGTGAATGGCGGAGGACGTTACCGTCGATCGTCATCCAGGACGTTTCGTGGAATTTTTATTGCGGCAACGGTACTTTGGGAATATCAATTTCCGCGAGGTGGGATTGGATTTTACAAAATCAATTTGCTAAACGATTGCTCAAATAAAATGGCTCGGCAAATTTATTTAATGTCTCCGCTATTTTCATGGTCGTTTAGAAAAATCGAGTCCTCTCTACGAGGGATTGTATGAATTACACGAGTACATTGATCATTCATAGCGACGTTAAATTCTACCGATCCGTTCAGTCGCTACGTCGGTATATTTGAAAAATTTAGGAGCGTTCGAGTAAATATTCAGTTACAATTGCAGTTGGTTCATTAACAGGATCGTGGGACAGGTGTTATTAACCGGAAATGGGACTGCGTTATGGGTCCAAAGTTACCCTCTCGAAATTACTCGTATTCGCCTCTCGGCGAGGGGTTCACGCATCGCGTACGGAGAATAATCCCGCGTCACTTCACCGATTCGATTCCCTCATCCGCCCGGTATTATCCTTCCTCCGTTTCTCCCTCCGCCGTTCTTTCTCCCGCCCCCGCCCGCGACGCGCCCCTCTTTGTCTATCCGTCTGTTGGCATCCGCGTTACACGGAATTGAATATGAAAGGATTAGCAGGACTACGGGGTAACATTTGCCTCTCCGATTACTTCTGCTCCGTTCGATTACATTCTCCTTGGGATCGTCTAACTTGAATGCAAAACTCCTCCGCCTCGGCTCGACTGCTTAAACTTATCTGCGTATTAAACGCAGCTCCTCCGAGTATAATACTCGGAATGGTTCGTGTGGATTCGAGAAGATAGATCTCACTTCATTAGGAGCTTCCATACTTGATTCAAATTCTCCGCGAACTAAGTTTCTTTCCTTGCCCCAGAAAATATCGCGTGAGTTCAGTGTATTTTATGCGAATTCCTCTGAGAGAGACTTGCGAAGTCATGAAGTTCTAATATAGTACAATTTTGTGTTTATATATGAACGAGTGAGTGAATAAGTAAGGACATGTAATACAAGCCTAATTAGTAAGGAAGTAGAATATGCAGTGAGAGCTGAGAANCCGATTCGATTCCCTCATCCGCCCGGTATTATCCTTCCTCCGTTTCTCCCTCCGCCGTTCTTTCTCCCGCCCCCGCCCGCGACGCGCCCCTCTTTGTCTATCCGTCTGTTGGCATCCGCGTTACACGGAATTGAATATGAAAGGATTAGCAGGACTACGGGGTAACATTTGCCTCTCCGATTACTTCTGCTCCGTTCGATTACATTCTCCTTGGGATCGTCTAACTTGAATGCAAAACTCCTCCGCCTCGGCTCGACTGCTTAAACTTATCTGCGTATTAAACGCAGCTCCTCCGAGTATAATACTCGGAATGGTTCGTGTGGATTCGAGAAGATAGATCTCACTTCATTAGGAGCTTCCATACTTGATTCAAATTCTCCGCGAACTAAGTTTCTTTCCTTGCCCCAGAAAATATCGCGTGAGTTCAGTGTATTTTATGCGAATTCCTCTGAGAGAGACTTGCGAAGTCATGAAGTTCTAATATAGTACAATTTTGCGTTTATTTATGAACGAGTGAGTGAATAAGTAAGGACGTGTAATATAAGCTTAATTAGTAGAAGTAGAATTTGCAGGGAAAACTGAAACCTAATGTGACATAAGAATGACTTATGTTAACAGTACAACTACGTACTTTTTTTGTACATACATCTTTCTATTCAAATTCACGAGATTCTAATTCATTCCATGATTCTAATATTATACAATTTTGCGTTTATTTATGAACGAGTGAGTGAATAAATAAGGACATGTAATACAAGCCTAATTAGTAAGGAAGTAGAATATGCAGTGAGAGCTGAGAGACTTAGTATGATATAAAATTCACTATAAAATAAAAACAGTTTATGTTAAGGGATTAGACGAATCCAGAGGGAAAAAATAGGCATATTTTGTGATTATTTTTCAGCGAAACCATAAGATAAATCGGAATTACAAAATAGATCTTCTATTATACACATTCATCCCAAAACGACATTTTTCAAGTCAGCAGGACTCATAACTCAAACAAATTTCAACCGATTCACTTGAAACTTTGACTGTATATTTAAAATACTGTTCTCTAAGACACTATGTAAGACTTTTTTCAAATTTTGCATAGATCTTTTTTTATAAATGGTTTTTTGACGATTTTTATGTCATTTTATACTTTTTGCTTTAGAAATGTGCCATTTCGGCAAAAAACCAATATATCAAAGAAATCCTGCGTACTTCTATAGCCTTCCTTATGTATAATCGAAAGAACTTTGGTCTCTCGTCATAACTCAAAAATTACTTGAGCTATTAGTTCGCTCGTCAATCTTCCAAAACTAACACATCATCGGAAAGAATGCTGCACAGTCACCATTTTGACACGTATCGCTTTGAAAAAATAATTTTGTACAGGCCATTACATGTACAATAAAAACCCTATTTTCTCATTCCAATTCATTTCACGATTTGACTGAAATAAAATCACACANATGCTGCACAGTCACCATTTTGACACGTATCGCTTTGAAAAAATAATTTTCTACAGGCCATTACATGTACAATAAAAACCCTATTTTCTCATTCCAATTCATTTCACGATTTGACTGAAACAAAATCACACAGTATACCTCTTCGTTTTCCTTACCGAAAATCAATTTCCATTATAATAATTATATTCCATTACATGCATTATATATTTTACCATAATTATTAGGCAGCAGTGTACTCGATTAATTTTACTGTTGTTGAGCACTTTTGGCCAGCAGAAGTGTATTAATTAATACTTGAACGGGCGAACCGCAGTGTGTGTACAGGCAGGATATTACGCGGTCCAGGAGCCAATATCCTTAATAATGCAGAACTGGGACAGTAAACTAAAGTCGAATACGTAAAGGCAAGGTAAATGTTCGTGGCGGCTCGCGCGGAATTCGGTAGTGTCGTCGGAACCGTGGCGCGGCCGTGGGTAGACATAAGGGAGCCGGGAACGCTTTGTTCGGGCACGATCAGATTTTCAAAAGCCGCCTTAACGGTGACTGACCCTGGCGGTAATAAGGCTTTCAATATCCCCTTCGGGCTCGCACGGGAATGCCAAACTTCCTGCGAACTGATGGCGGCTGATTGGCTCGTTAAAGCTGTTCCGCGATGTTCCGTTCCTGGCTGCTAGGACCCGAACTACGCGAATGGATTCGGATGAAATATTGAGGCCGCGATGGAATCGTTAAACGATATCTCGAACGTTAATTTTTCGCTCGATACTCGGCCCCGGCTCCGTCCTTAAATTCGTCATTGAAAATTAAGCCCGGCTCATGAATGTTTCATGAACCGCGTTTCCTATTGGAAACGTCAAATCGATTTTCTTCAACGGACACTTTTTAATCAACTCAGTGTCAGTTTCGTTCCCAATCTCTGTATATCAATGTCCACTGTCGCCGAAGCTCGTCGATTTGTTTCTTACTAAATTAATTAAACCGACAGGAACGGGATATATTGGTTCTCGCCCGTCTTCGTATCTGGGACTCATTTTTCACCTGCTACAGAACGAGACTGTGTTAATTAATTAATAATAAATGAAGCTCGTACGTCTGGAGCGCGACATCGGACGCAGTAGAACCGTTCAATTGCCTACTCGGGGTATTCTAGCTCGTCGTCGAGCGTTAAGGCCGTCATCGTTGCCTTTGAAAACGTGTTTACCACTCGAGTGCCCGTATGGACCATTGAGACCGTTGGTTGCTTGTTAATTGTTATTAGGCAACGTCGAGAAGCCACGCGGAGACGTCATTCAAGGGAGCGGATCGCTGAAGCACGTATCATTACACAGTACATCCGTTAATGACTGCCTAAGATGTACTTGGAGTGCACTCGAGGATACGCCAAAGTTTCCACCCGCCCCACCCTCGGATCCGCTCCCCCCGTCTACCTCGTTAAGATCGTTCAATGATACGTTAAGATCCACTTAGGCCCAGTCTAGTTGGAACATTATAACTACTATACGGGCCGTGATTGGTCGCGCATGCCTGATGCGATTGTCCCACGATCACCAATTAATATATTTTTCTCCAAATTGAAACGAACGAAAATAAAACCGTGGGCGTAAAGTAAATGATTTTATTCATTTGGTATTTGGAAATAGAATATAAAAAGATGAATGAAAAGTGGGAGGGGCGTATATTTTTTTATGACGTTGGATAAAACTCAATCAGCGTTAAAAGATAAAAGCTGCAAGATAAAGATATATAGCGCGCGGATATAAAAAGCATTTTCAGTTTTTTTTTTTCCTGCTGCCATTGGGCAAAACGTAATTAATATTTCGTGATTCGCCGGCTCGCGGATTCGTTTCGAAATAAAATTTAGAATGCAGTAAAATAAATTCCGTGTGATGGGTAAAAATGTATTCTGTGTTTACCGGCTGTATTTTCGTCTGTCAAGTATTGAGAAAGAATTTGTTCACGGTAAATGAAGTCCTGGCTCGATGCATGACGCCGTTCTACGGAATGAATAAAAATTAGAAAAGCCGGCAGCGTTCATTGTGGAATATGGATATTTATAGCGCACTCTCGATAAATCTCATCGTGCCAGTTTTAGACGTGAGAGCAATTTAATATCTGGACTCAGAGTAGCAGCTCTAATTATGGTTCGCAGTTGGCACGGTCATAGTCCACACATGGTATTATTAGCAAACTATTTTTATAACAAAAAGACGATGAAATAACAAAGTGAATATCTTTATTATAATAGATCTTAATATCCTCTGTATATGAAATCGGTCTTACATTTCCGTCTACTCAATCAATCTCAAGCAGATCAAATTAATTCTCCCCAAACGTTCGATTAAACCAGCTGGGGACCCATCAATCGTCACGCCTAATCAACACCTATCCAAACATCAGTTACAACAATTTCATCAAAGACGTCCCTTAATGAATCCCGAGCCTAATCCCAGGGTAAACCCAAGGAACCAGAAAATTCCGACGTGCCGACGGAGCATAAACATATCGTATTTGTTCGCGCAAGACGCAGGGTAGGTTTCGGGGGGCAGAAACAGGGGGAGGCGGTCAAGCTCTCGGAGCTTCAGCCAGCGTTGATACGCATCCGTTAATAACGGCTTAAAACCAACTTTCGAGTCCACTCGGGAATGTCGAAGTTCCCTGCTTCTGGCTCGTCTGCCTCGTTAAAGCGCGGCTCTTTGCCCGGCGATATCGCGGGGAGGAACCTGCCGGCCAGGGGAGGGAACGGGGGGCTACTTGGGAAGCGCGATGGATGATGGGAAAGTGAAGGAGCGTAGGTAGATTGAACGGAGCTGCCGCCAAATTGCTTTCGGGATTATTCGTATCCAGCTGACTGTTTCCAAGCCGCGCGAGGGACATAAAGGATCGTTGGTGGAGACGCGGCCGCGCGATGCACAGCTCGTCAGCGTTGCTCTGGCCGGCGGCCAACGGCCTTAGGCGCGCGTCGGAAGCCCGCGGGCGATTCCGTGTCGGGACTAATGCGAGGCTCTGCCGCCCGATACCCGTTCTGATTAAACGTACCCCCGGCTCCGAGGAGGACTTTCGTCATTTCCGGCCGACACGCGTCATACCCGCACCAATTCCGTGTGTCTAGCCGGCTAGTTGCGACGAGCCCGAGATTAATTCGACGGATCGCGTGCGATTGTCTGCGACTCTGCTTTTTGATCCAACGTTTGGGAATGATACCGGTCTTCAATGATAGAAGTTCAGGACAGGGACGCTGATCGCTCAGTTTTCGATTTTAGAGAGTAACATGTTGTTTTATTTCAAGTATCGTTTTGGTAAATGTTGGATTTTACTAAACAAAAATAAATCGTTGTGTTTGAAAGACACTTCATCTTGTCTCCATTGAGTCTTTGTTAGTTTTAGTCAATGGGCCTTCGGCCTTATCTGGACCCTAAACGGTCGGAGCAAAAATACATGGCCCGTCACGAGGCATTATGTGTTCCTAACTTTTTCGTTGCGCAGTTTTCTATCGGTTAGTCTCGTTCAGAGAGCTGTCAACGTCCTTCCAAGTCAGTAATAAAAGTTTTACAAAATTTAATTTGAGATTTATTCTTGAAACCCCATAATCCCAATAGTAAGGAAGGGTAAATTGTTGGTTGACGAATTGACTTATTGATATAGTCAACTCAGTAAATAACTGAAACTTATGTTAAGAAAAATATTCTTGATCATCTTGACTTTTGTACCTATACTTGATTACGAGAGAACAGACTTGTGCAAAGACCAGTTTTCGATCATTGTACGCATTGGATTGCACTCACTACCTCCATGTTGCGAGAAATGAGTCTATTCTCTCGTGGACTCAAGTATAGCTTATTTTATCCTTAATACACCTGACCATTCTTTTATGTGGTACCTTTTGCACGGTTTTTAAGTTATTTGATTTTTATTAACAAGATGTATATAACAAAATTTACAAATTTGAACAATTGGTTTTAAAACGATTTATTTACAATTACACGATTTTTTTAAAACGACTTATACATTATTAGGTCTGTTTAAAAAGTGGTCAGGTCAACGCGTCACTCCGATTTGTCACACTTCTATTTTTACTCGTGTGTATTATACATATTTAAGAGTACGACATCTGCGTCCTGTCGATACTCTGATCAGTCCTATTCTCAATTCGTACTACTTGTATTAGATTCATTCGGTCTGTAATCGTCTCAAGATACGAAAATACGTACAAGGATTTTTTTATGGCAATGACATGTACAATCAATCAGAAGAGAAAATGAAAATCGATTTTTTTGAAAATAGATATGGAAATAATATAAAATCAGATCTCTTAGTAAGTAGCAGCGGTTGTCCTATAATAGGAACCACAAAAAAAGAATTTTTTACAAGATTTTCTCAGTACGCTTTTACTGTGCAAAGGAGGATTAAGTGTATTCCTGTTCTTACTTTCTTTAGACCATTGGATCTCGATTACTTGTACTAACTATTGAGTTGGCAACTAAATGATTGCACGTTCTGTCGATAGATTTCTTATCTAAAATCGGCAATCACTTAGTTGCCAAACCAATAGTTAGTCTAGTTACAAGGACAGCCAAAATTGAATGATTTTCGATGTACCGTGAGTACATACTTGCGTCCAGAACTATACTAACTATTAAATTCTTGGAGTTCTGACCTAAGGGTTGTTGCATCTGACTCCAAACTTCGAGTTCAGCAGAATTGTTTCATGTTACTTTAAGAAGACTAGTGACTCTGATTTTCGATATCACATTTAGAGATAATAGCATTCTTTCAACGAAAGTTTCTAATTCTGCATCAGAAATATTAAATACGTTTGAAAAAAAAGAAATTTGCATTCCATAGTAGTTTTCTGTCCCTATTCTGTTTTTACCATTGAATCTCAGTTAATCACATGAACTAAGGACAATAAACTATAAAAATACAACAAAAATTATACAAATAATTCTCGGAGTACGTGGCTACGTGCAAAGCTACACCATCTAATAAAGTTCAGGAGTTTCGACATAAGTTGTATTGAATTCTAAACTAAGAGTTCAAAAGACTTATATTTTTAATTACTATAAGAATTGACTGTCTAATTTATGATACAAGGTTTAGAAATTATAGCTCTCAATGAAAGCCTCTAATTCTGTACCAGAAATGTTAGATGCATCTATAGAAAAAGTAATTTGTATTCCATAGTATTCTCCTTTTACCATTGAATCTCAATTACACCAATTAACTAAGGACAACCAAATTGTACAAATAATCTCTTAGAATACGTGGTTGCAGGTCATTAGAACTATATCATCTAATAAAGTCCTAAAGTTTCGACGTAAGGGTTGTTGCACCTGACTCCAAACTTAGAGTTCAACAGAACTATTCACTAGAAGAAGAATACTGACTCTCTAGTTAGCGTTTAGGAATGGTACCATTCTTTCCTCTAAATCCTCTAATTTTGCAACAGAAGCATCAAATACATTCATGAGAATGTAAATTTGCATTCAATGTACTTTTATATTGAACGATCATTCTAAACTCGATGGAATAACAAACGAAGTGATTTCACAACAAGCGAATAGTTAAAGGTATTTTTATTACTCAATCCCATGAAAAACACATCTCGCTGGCGGACACGGAGGAATACAACCAGAGGGAAGACAAATATTATGCCGAGTTTCATTCGCGGAAACAGGCGCGGAACGCCTCGTCCTGATTTAACACATCTCATATTCATGCATCAATACAGAGGATGGGGTTCATGAAGAAGGATGCGAGTCGAGTCAAGGCAGCGGCGCGGCGCCTCCCGCGATCGGATAACGATGTTTCCTCGGAAAGCGCAAAGTCTCTGAAATGATAACGCTGTATCACTCCATCTGCGCGCGAAAGACGGTAAACGGATGAGATATCTGACGATTCCACGGCTGAACGAGAATGAAGGCGCGAGGAAACGCGACGACCTCGGCATTAACAGCGAATATTCGCTCTGTCATCGTTAGCACTGATTTTTCTGAAGTAGGTTAACGCGATGAATCATTGGCGTGAATAGAAACGCGCGACAATGTACAGCGGGCCAGGAAACAGGAAATGTTTTTAACGCTTTATAGAATGAATATTCTAAAATACGAAACCCGGGGCGGCGCGCGCGGCCGCGCCAATTTTATACTAAAAAATAATCCAGCGGTCTACGATTATTACTATTCAAAATAAAACGGCATTGTGCCGCGTAATGATTTATCGTTGAAAATAATCCAGAAATTCACTATTCCTGATCCGGTATAAACCCGAGGAATAACTCGTCGCTATTAAAATAAAAAAAAAAAACACAGGGGGGCACGAACACAATTCCTTGTCGCGACAGAGGGTCGAAGGAAAAAAACGAGCCCGATAATTTCGATTCGAAACGGAAGTTTCTATTATATTTATTCGGGCTGTATCGGTATTCGATTAATAACTATGGGGCGCGAAATAATGCGATAACTGAACCCGGGCGCGGGAGGACGGGAAGATAAAAGCCCGTCCCATAAGTCCGATGGGCAATGACGCGCGATAAGATTATCGGAATAATGTAACGTGAAATTGCATTAAATTTAACTCGATACCCATCGCGCTGAAAAATGCTGAATATCGCGCCCCGCGCTAATGCCTCGCCTCGCCGCTTCCTACTTTTTCCCTCTCGATCGAACGTCTCTCTCTCTCTCCGTTCGTTCCCCCTGTTTCAATTCGTTCCTTTTACTTTTACTTACCGGCCCTGCAGACACTACTGGATGCAGGGAAATATTTCACGCGGGGCTGACGCGAGACTATTACCTCGCCGATGCGACGCGCGACCGGGACTTAATTTTGTTAGCAATCTTGAATTCCGCTCCGGCAGCGCAAATCGCGAATGCTACGCGGTTGTCGGACCAGACGCGAATTTGTATTAGTTAATTGCGAATGTTATCGATGAGATTTTTTCAGAGGAAATTTAAGGTTGAGCCGTAAGATCTCTGCCAAAAGTTTAAGATACGTAATAAAGAACTGTGTTTTCAATATTTGAAGCAAAGAACTTAGAAAAAATTGTAATTACTCAGGAGTAAGGTTTATAAAATCGATTTATTTTCGGTCATAAGGAATTTTTAACGCGTAATTTCTAGTATTCTAATACACAGTTTTAGAAAGATATATAAAAAAATGCATATAATAATAGAAAAATACTGAAGACAAAAATCTGAAAGAATAAAGCAAGATCTTATTTACAATTCTAAATTGATCTTAGAAGTGTTCCATTTTCTACAGTGCATAATGAACTTGCTTTAAATAATTCTCGGCGATTCTAAATTAAAAATTCTGATCAAAAGCGACAAACACTGTAGATATTACAAGGAAAACATGAGAAGCAATTTTTAATAATGAAATTACATTATACAAAACGTGTAGATTAATACATACAACCTAGATTTGAGATGTTGTAAAAATTTCAATTTCTCTTAACAGCAAACAATGTTTTCGGGCCG
>SMSR01015242.1:0-61864 GCA_019453355.1 Ceratina japonica | reverse complement strand
CTCCTCCTCCTCTTCCTCCGCCTTCTTCTCCTCTCACCTGTTCCCTCTTTTTTCTTCCCTCCGCGACGCTAACTGGCTCCCAGGAACGATAGACCGCGTATCGGACCGCGCGTTCGAACCACGTGTGGTCTCCATTCATAAAATCTTCGACTCGTAGCACGTGCATCGAAGCCTCCTAAAAGGATCCCGGCTCGTGTCTCGTGCCTCGACGCTCGTTCCCTCCTCTCGATTTTTTTTCTCTCTCCTCCCGTATCGACGCCAGCCGGTAAAAGATGACGTCCGTCGTCCGATGCATAATCGCGCGTCGGACGTAGACGAAACTCTCCTCTCTCCTTTGTCGTCGCGCGACGGAGCCGCGGTTAGGAGGCGGCGAGGAGAGGCCTATTTTATATATCCACGGTGAATCGATTTTCACTTTGGCCTCGTCTAGTCGCGCTTAGTAGCTAATTTATCGGTCTATCGCGATTGTCGTCGACCTCGAGGTCGAGGATAGTTTGCGTCGTTTGACTCCCTTTTCTTTCACCCGTACCAAACGAGACAAAGCACTCGACTACGAGTCTCTCTTTCTTCTCTTAGCTATTCGAGATGCAACAACTTCTGCGGTCGGCCCGCTAGAATCTTGCCTCGAATCTGTAGTCAAGATCGATCGAGAGGATTTTCTTCGCGCCGGCCCTTCCAAAAGAGAAGTGCTTCTCTTGCTTGCTTGATTTTCATGTAACTCGACTAAACCCTGAAATTCTTCGGTCGACGCTTGCTTTCATTAAACTCAAGGTTCTTCGGTGTAACAAGAAAGTCTGCTCTAATTTCTACGCGATAACCTTTGGGTCTGAATTCGTAACATTCGAATTAATTTGCGCGACATAAACTGGATTTTAAAAAGAAGTGGAAAACGTAATGTGTCCCGCGGTATCGGGCGGTTTTTCCGCGTTAACCGGTTAACCGGCGACCCGATCTTGGCCGGGAGGAACGAGAGGACGAAGTGTGAACGAGCGCGAATCAATGTTTTCTTTCTATTCTCTCTTCTCTTTTCTCGAGTGGTGGAAAATAGGAACGTGCAGGACACGCGGAGGGAGTCGTTCGATACGTACGATGTCGGGCGGACGGGCACACATTCGATATTCCCCCGGCCTAGGTCGGATCAATCAAATTTTATGATTTGTATCCATCTCGTTCCTCGCGATCCTGACCTACCGCTACCCGTTTCACCGATACCGTTCCTCCTCTGCGCCTCTTTCCGCCGCTTTTTTTTCCGGGCTCGGTACCTCCATCGGATTTCCCCTGCCTAAACCTCCGCGAAAAAAAGGGAGAGTGACTTCGGAAAGTCAATAAATCGAATTTCTATTCGACGCTTTAAACTTTCTCCCTCCGCTTGGGCCGGTTTATTTTCACGGGCTCAACCCTCGCGTGCTCCACGCCCCCCGTGTGTCTCGTCTTCCTAAATCGCGTCCCTCTTCGAACGCGGGATCGATCGCCGATCGACGCCCGGCGGAATTGTCGCCGGGATTAAACGATCAGAAAAACGTCCCCCGTCGCGTCGGTCCTCGATAAGTTTTCCGAAAAATCGTCCACGCTCCAGATCTCTGCGAGAAGCTCCGTTTCGGGCAATAAGACGTCCTCGGAGGAGGGAAACGGGGTCGTCCGTTTGACCCAAAACGCAAAAACGAGAATCGAGAGAGAAGAAGCACGAGGAACGAAACGAGATAAGGGTCGGAAGGGAAGATAAAAGAAAGGCGTAACGCGCGAATTCGAAGTGGAGAACGGAGAGAAACAGATCAACGGAAAGAGAAACGACCCTTACTTCGAATCCCCAAAGCAAGACGCCACAGCGACGAGACTTTGACCGAGTTTTGAAGCGACTCCCTACACGAGGACGAGAGGATGAGAGGACCGCGAGGGGTGGGCGAGAAGAGGGTGAGATGGCGCCGAGAGCGGGGGCTGGTGGGGATGCGCGGATAAGAAGAAGAGGGAAACAGCGGGAAGAGGGCGGGCGAGAGTAAGGAAAAGCGAGAGCGAGATTTCCGTTGCGTCGCCTCCTATCCCGTGTCCCGTATCGTTTCGCATTGCCTCGTAATTTCTCGCACAGCCGATAGTAAACCATTTAGGTGTCCGCAGCCCGTGCCAAAAGTTTCCCCGGTCACGCTTCGCGACTCGTAAGCGCTCTTCCACTCCGTCCCGTTTTTCGTTCTCCTTTTTCCTTTTTCAAGGAGAAACATTACAAAAAAGAACCGACATTCTCCCACGACGAATCTGTCCTCCGTTTAACGATCGATCGATAAAATACGATCTTGTCATTATTTAGAAAATGTAAAAGAGAATAGAATAAAAGATATTCTGAATCAAACGAAATCGGGTAGCTAATAATCGAAGTACGGCATAACTGAGATGCCAGGGAGCCAGTGATCAAAGTTGCTGCCGCGCTACCGGCCCGAGATATTCGCGGGCGACTTTTCGAAGCTTGTCAACGAGCATCCATAAATTGTTCGCGCGGAGGTTGCGGCTCCCCGAGTCCAAACTTTCCGGTTTCTCTTCGAATTCTGAAAGTTTCCCGTCCCTCGCCGATCCGCGACGCCAATCGAATCTCCGCTTATTCGCTTTATCCGCGCTCGTAACGGTAACGCATCTATTCGTTTTTTGTATCCATAAATTAAAAAAGAAAACTGGACAGGCGCGAAAAATGTAGACGGCAACCGTAATTTTCTAGCTTTTTGAACACGGTAAAAGGTCGTGTCGTAACGACGGTTTTGACGGCTAGCAACCAAATTCACACGAACGTAGATACCGATGCCATTATGCCATTACCTGTGTCGTCGAGGTAGCATGCGAAATTCGACGNCCGTATCGTTTCGCATTGCCTCGTAATTTCTCGCACAGCCGATAGTAAACCATTTAGGTGTCCGCGGCCCGTGCCAAAAGTTTCCCCGGTCACGCTTCGCGACTCGTAAGCGCTCTTCCACTCCGTCCCGTTTTTCGTTCTCCTTTTTCCTTTTTCAAGGAGAAACATTACAAAAAAGAACCGACATTCTCCCACGACGAATCTGTCCTCCGTTTAACGATCGATCGATGAAATACGATCTTGTCATTATTTAGAAAATGTAAAAGAGAATAGAATAAAAGATATTCTGAATCAAACGAAATCGGGTAGCTAATAATCGAAGTACGGCATAACTGAGATGCCAGGGAGCAGCCAGTGATCAAAGTTGCTGCCGCGCTACCGGCCCGAGATATTCGCGGGCGACTTTTCGAAGCTTGTCAACGAGCATCCATAAATTGTTCGCGCGGAGGTTGCGGCTCCCCGAGTCCAAACTTTCCGGTTTCTCTTCGAATTCTGAAAGTTTCCCGTCCCTCGCCGATCCGCGACGCCAATCGAATCTCCGCTTATTCGCTTTATCCGCGCTCGTAACGGTAACGCATCTATTCGTTTTTTGTATCCATAAATTAAAAAAGAAAACTGGACAGGCGCGAAAAATGTAGACGGCAACCGTAATTTTCTAGCTTTTTGAACACGGTAAAAGGTCGTGTCGTAACGACGGTTTTGACGGCTAGCAACCAAATTCACACGAACGTAGATACCGATGCCATTATGCCATTACCTGTGTCGTCGAGGTAGCATGCGAAATTCGACGACGGATCATTGGTCGGGTAATCGAGATAATTGTCCAACCGAGGAAATACTTAATACCGTTGACACCGATCGCCGCGATCCTCTTTCCTATGCATAACCAGCTCGTTCCGTTTTTCCTCCTGCGATCTCTCCTCCACGCGACGTAAATTCTACATTCATAAATTCAGAGACAGGCCAAATTAGCTTTCCGTGAGGAACGAAGTAAACGCCGACATCGTACAATTGTACTGACTTACGAAAAAAAGGTCTGGACCTTCTCAAGATGGGTCCTTGAAAACATATGGAACTGAGGCCCAACGTTTATTGCCCTGCGCCTTGCCCCAGACTCTTGCTTTACGTCGGCTATTGTTCCCCGGACCCGAAACCGATTTGAAAACTCGTGGAGTCAAAGACCAGGGGTCCTAAATCAGAGACTCACACCGAAACCGACGTAAAACTAAACACATGCTGAAAAATGACTGCCAACACCGCGCGAACTTTGCAGTTAGTTGCTCCGTATAATAGATCGACGTGACAACGACTGCACCTTCACGTCGAACCAGCGAATCTTTGTGAACGCACGCCTGATGACTGTTCGACGTAGTACATACGTACGCGATATGTATGTGACTCATTCTACGTNAAACCGATTTGAAAACTCGTGGAGTCAAAGACCAGGGGTCCTAAATCAGAGACTCACACCGAAACCGACGTAAAACTAAACACATGCTGAAAAATGACTGCCAACACCGCGCGAACTTTGCAGTTAGTTGCTCCGTATAATAGATCGACGTGACAACGACTGCACCTTCACGTCGAACCAGCGAATCTTTGTGAACGCACGCCTGATGACTGTTCGACGTAGTACATACGTACGCGATATGTATGTGACTCATTCTACGTATGCAGTTACATAGCGTTGGTCGTGTTAATCGGCGCGACGCAATCGGCACTAAACGTGCGACAATTAATTCCCTCCGTTCGGTACAATAAGAAAAAACCGCTCGTGTTCCTCGCGAGCAAAAAATATCGAGGTGTAGACACGAGTTCGTCTGATATTGCGCGTTAATTCGGGGAAATCGCGTTTAATTATTCGGATCGTTAGCAGTATCCGGCGGTGTATCTGACCGCTGGTTCTCAGATGAATCCGGTTCCGAGTCCAAAAAGCCGAGCCTCTATCGCGTCGTAGCGCGGTGCAATTAAAGTCGAATGTAAACCGATAGGGACGGTGTTACACGAAACTCTGAGGTAATGATTACGCGAGAGCCGTTGTAATTTATTACCGCGTGTGCTCGTTACTCTCAATTGTAACGTAATTCGGTAATGCGGCCTAATTGCGGTTTTAACGAGACCGCGTCTCCGACGCTGTACATACTCCGTTCCTCCATTTTTCTCGGACCTAAATAGGTGCGGGCGATCCGCTTCGGTCCACCGCGACCGCCGACTATCGTCCACCTCGATCTGTTGACCAAATTTCTGCCGCCCAAACAAGTTCTCTTATTCCGGCACGTCGCCGATAAGACGCGCGCCGTTCTAAATCTAAACGCATCCGAACCGAGCGGGATGCCGCGACGGAAAACGATTTGAGCCTCTCTCTTGTCTCCGTCGAGCTGTACGTTACCTTTTTCGTAATTCGTTTCGCGTTCGATAAGCGGCGATGACTCATCGAACGCTATCGCGGCAAATGGAACCNCATGCGTTCGCCAGGCGATTGGATCACAGTCGTACACGTTCCTAGAGAGACAACGGGCGCCGTTGATCATCGATTTTCGGCTCGGAAATTCGCACGCACGGACCGAATTACGTAACCTTTTTTTGGAATTTCGAAAGTCTCGGACGCGGAGCGGAAGATGGAGCGAACNCCGACGCGTTCCTCGTTAACACCGGAAGACGATGCCTCCTGACCGCTTTGTCTTTCGCTTATTTTCGCTCGTTTTTTACTGCAAAATGCCGGTGTCTGCTACGTCTTTTTACGTTTTCCCTAGGTGCCGGGAAATGGGCGCTGGGTAGAGGGTAGTTTTCTCGTTTCCCTGCGAGGGTGTTACGTATTCGTAGTTGGTCGGTCGATGAGAAAGCCGGCGAAGCAGGTGAATCGTAGGTCGGGCAAGGAGGCCGAGGGACGACGGATCCGAGGATACCTATCTGTCTATCTGCGTGCACGTCAGAAACGATGCGCTCGAGTGTTTACGAAGGTTTTTCGCTCGCAGACGGTGCGTTCGTTTTCGTTGCTCGCATACTCAAAGGCACGCGTACGTGTGTATGCCCGTTGACTCTGTCATGGTCGAAACGAAAAGGTCGAAAGAGCGAAAACCGTGAAGAGGCCGGAGAAGCCCGAAACGCGGCGAACACGCACGACCGAGCCACACGCGAACGCGTGCATTCTTCTTCTTCTTTGCTCCGACTGCAACGCGCGTCAGCCGAGGCGAGGGAACTGCACCTATGTATGCGCGGATGATTATCGAAAGAAAGAAAAAAAGAAGGAGAAGAAGAAGAAGAAGAAGAAGAGAAGAAGAAGAGGAAAAGAAGGAACTGCTAGCAGCCAGCTAGACTGCTCGACGGTCCCGCGCCGTGGAGGAAGAAAACCGTAGGTAATCGCGCGAGCAGAAACCGCTGACGCAGATAAGGGAAACCCTTACGACCGCTTCTAGCGCGCCACGCCGGCTATTTACGACCGGTCTCGGTCTGCTCCGATGCGATAGAAGATGGGTACAACCAACGAGCGGATCGAACATCCGAAAATTCTTCGGCCCCGCCAGCTTTTTATCCCTTTGTCTCTTATCTCGTTACCCTAAATCGCGTATTTCGACGCGAACCCACATGCGTTCGCCAGGCGATTGGATCACAGTCGTACACGTTCCTAGAGAGACAAGGGCGCCGTTGATCATCGATTTTCGTCGATCCCCGGCTCGGAAATTCGCACGCACGGACCGAATTACGTAACGTTTTTTTGGAATTTCGAAAGTTTCGGACGCGGAACGGAAGATGGAGCGAAAGCTCGGACGTCCGCGACGGTCCGGAGCGTCTTAGCTAATCGCCTTTTTTTAACCACGGCCACCGCGTGTATGCACCGGGGCCGGTGTGTCGCTCTCGATTTCGCAGGAATCAGTGGAAAAACTCGTAATCCGGCAACATTGGCTTCGAAGCGAGAACAGACCCCGGTACAGGCTGATAAAAATAAATTTGCGCCCGGAATAATCACGGAGCTCCCTAGAGATCCGTATGGTCGGTGTCTTAGGTGCTGTTTGGCCAAGAGCGCGTCGTAACTTTGGAGACGGCTCTCGTTTCGTAACTGGCTCTCCTCGGCCTTCCTTTTCCTTTCCCGTTTCTGGCTGGAGAATCTCGGGAGAGCCCCGGAGATATCGCGGACACCCGAAAATGCCCTCGGAAGAGAGGCGGCGACGAGTTCCGTTTTATCGCTTGCTTTATACGCGCCCGGCACCGGTTCTCGCTCGCCGGGGATCGTTCCACGATCGACGGGGATCGGTTCCCGATCATCGGACGAGTCGGATAACCGCGACCGACGGCCGTGCCCGCGACTCCGGATCGGCCTCTTTCGGCGGTGACGCGTTCTTCTTCCACCGTTTGCAAAATGGTCGAAACTTCTGAAAAGACGCGTACCACGAGCGTCGTAGAACGCGCGTTGCACGAACGAGCACACGGAGTAAGAGGAGACGAGGCGGAGAGTGGGAAAGACGCGTGTTACGAAACCATAGCCTGCGAGACTCGACTCGAAGGAGGAGAGAAGAGGAGAGGAGAGGAGAGCCCGTTCGACGAGCTCTCTTCGCGAGGCCGTTTGTGTTCTATCCTCCTCCTCCTCCGCCGCCGCCCCCGCCTCCATCGCCACCTCTGCCTCACCCATCCCCTCGACCCTCGACCCTCGGCCGTCCTCTTCCTCTCCACGGTTACCGCACTCCTCTCGCCTCTCTCTCGTCTTTCGCATCCACCTTCCTACTTTTCCTTCCCCCGCCTGTTTATGCCTTCTGCCTTTTCTGCCTCTTCTACCTCGCCTCCTTCTTGCTCCTTTGCCGTTACTCGCCGTCGCCTACCTCCGTACTCGGTGTACCTCGCTCCGCACCCTGTCTCCTATCTCTCGGCGTTTGCTTCGAGCTAAAATAAAAACGCGAGAGAGATAACCGTGCGAGACGGCCGAGAGAAATGGAGAGGAGACGAGAGCCGAGGGGCGGAGAAGCGGAAGAAGAAACGGCGAAGGTGTCCGACGCGTATACCGAAGAATAAAGGAAGAAGACCGGCGCGTAAAGACGAGGAAAAAAATGGAGCCGGTAGAGCGATCGGCGCAAGAAGGGAAGGATTTTGAAAAACGTCGGAGAACGCGGAAGACAAACAGAAACTCGAAGAATAGGGGGGCTGAGAAAACTATGCATACTCCGGGCTCTCGCGTTTGTGACAAACGCAATTTGTGAACCCTTGATTTTGAAAACTCGTGTATATTTCTCTATGCTTCGGCCACGCTATCATTGTTTTTCTGCATTTAGCGTAAACGATACCTGGACGTTTCTATCGACATCTGTCTATCGCTCCGAGACACGAATTAAACGAATCGCCGCGATAGTCGTCGGATAAGATATAACTGAAACGGCGAGGAATAACGCGTCGGCATCGTTCTCAGAGATGCACCTGTAATCGCGTTTCATTCAAGGATAATTGTCGCGGACGCCGGCACGGCTGGCGCGGGAAACGAAGGAAGTCTGCGGGGTTTGTCAGAAATTCCGAAAGTACACGCGGAACTTTCGCTACACGAGTTCGCTCCTGATCTGAAACTCGAATTCGAACTCTGCCGGAGTCCTCGAAATAGGATCCGCCGGCTCCGCTTTGTGAATCTTCGTCCTCCCGATCAAAGTTATAATACGCACGGGGTTCGTTCACCTCGCGAGGGGATTAGTTTTTTCGCGGAGAGTCTTAAACGCGGGTAAATTGCCGCGACAAGGGAGAACGGCTTTATCGAAATCGATTCGCGCGGGTAGTCCGCGTCTCGTAGGCTATTCGTGTAAATATTCCGAACTTATGGAATACATGAATAACTTGGAACGACTAGCAAGCAGCGAGTCGGGTCGCGGGGAGGGTGAGAGCGAGGGAGAGAGAGAAAAGGTTCGAAGGAGGCTGCTCGATCTTATCATCGATTTTTATCGGTTGAACACGTTTTATCCGTGACGCGTGACCGCATTCTCGCATTGGTATTCGCGTCCTCTTGCATCGGCTCCTGCGTTCTCCACGCCGAAACGCGTTCCTTGGCCACGTGCTTTCGTTTACCCTCGCGATTCTTGCCACGAGGATGGTTCCGCCCTCCGTTCGTAGCTATTGGCTCGCATCGCGACTCGCGACGCTCCAGTCGATCAGAAATTTGTCCGAACTTGTTATCGCGGGTTTCCAATACTCCAGCGGCGGTGCCCGTCCCGCTTGGACCCAACGAGAAACGCTCTCCGAAAGCTGAGAACGTCGAATTCTTATCTAACGACAAATGGACCCGCGACCAAGACCTTGCGCAACAAACAAACAAGTGGCTTCAAAGGAGTTTCGTGTTTATCACGTAGCCCTATAAACACCCTACGTTCGTTTATATTAGATCATGTGAGAGAGAGCCAGAATGGGTGAACGCCGCTGCCTCGCCGTTGGCCGTCGGCCGTCGGAACGGCGAGACGGCAACGATACCTTTGATCGCAAGAAAATGCGACAAGAGGACGAAGAGTCTGGGACGAACGGGATCGATCTTGTCAGGGAAAACTTACAGTTTATAATGATGCTGCATGTGATGACTCAGATGCAGATCGGCGGGGTGTTGTTGAAGCTGCTGCTGCTGTTGTTGCATGGTCTGATGGTGATGAGTTTGCGGGGGATCCAGGCTGGAGGCGCCTAGCAGGGTGGCGCTCTCCCTGAACAGCGTTGCCACCTGCATGTCTTCGCTGATTTTTCCTCGATTTTCGTAAATAGTGTCGCGTCCCTTCGCGATAGCGACCCTCTCGCGGGTGCTCCGGCTCCAACGCTACGCGGCAAGGCTGGTAGACCGCGGGGTAAAACACGGGGGCCGCAGGCTCTTTCCGACGGCTCCGCGAGCCGTCGGGTGGGTGTCGCGCGCGCGGATCCCGCGGACCGAACTCCGTACTTAAAACCCTCTGGCACTAATCAACACTCACTGCCACTGTCACCCGGATGGAGCGCGATACCGCCCCCGCGGATCGGTACCGTCGCGACGACGAGGCGAGCCCGGTCGCCCGCCGATCGACGCTTCTGACCGCGAGCTCTACACCGGTATATTCAGTCGAGGCCTCTCGTGCTGCTCGTCCTCCGATTACCGCTAGCAATCCTTCTTGCCAGCATCGTCATCGTCCTCCGGGATATCGGACGACCGGTCGCGGAGGTGAACGCCGTCGGAACCGTTGCCGTCGTCGTCGTCCTGTTCCGGTCTGCACCAGCGGCGACGGCTCGTCCTCGGCGACGAGAAGAGAGCGGAGATCTCGTCGCGGCCGCGGCTGCTCGGAGCCCTTCCAGTTTTCGAGAGACCGCTGTGTTTCGGCGTCTGATAATGAATCGCTTAGTGTCACGCGCTGCTGCGACTACACGTGATCGGCACGGGCTGATCCGGGCTATCCTCTTTCACGGAGCCCCGTACGCTGGCTTTCTTTTCTTTTACGAGTTTCTCCTCTTCCGTGTTCCTTTCCCTCGCAGTTCGACACTCGTTTGACCACCTCAACGGGCTCGGATCGGCGACCGATTCGTTCCGCCCCCGATCATCTTCTTTCCCCGGCGACGTCCAAATCTAACTGGATCCCGGCTCCAGAGGTAAGAGTGCGGCTCTGTTATTGTCCGAGAGGGATTCGCGATCTCTGCACCCACGCCCCAAACGCGAAAGACGACACTGCGTTTTCTTTTTTCGCGGCTCTCACTTTTTTCTCGCTCCTGCCTTTCTCTCTCTCTCTCACTCACTCCCCCGCGCGCTCTCTCTCTCTCTTTCTCTCTCTCTCTCCCTCGCTCTCCCTCTCACTCTCCCTCTTTCTCCCTCCCTGTTTCTATCCTTCGTACCGAGCGTCACTGTTCGTCTCGATCTCGATACGTTTCGCGATATTCCGTCTTCCGATAACGCAACGACGGCAATGCCGCTCCTAAAGCACTGACGCTCCGGCCTCCGAGCGAACGATAAAACTCGAGCACCAAGTCCACGAACGAGCCTTCTTACTCGTTATTCGTGTCCCTTTCCTTTGTTCGCTGCACCGTGTCTTCGGCTACGTTTCACCCCGATATCCAGCCTCGGTCGCCCTTTCCGCTTTTCCTCTCCGTACGCACGGTACGTGCTGTGTGGAACTCCGTATTCCGTTTCGACGAGAACTCGAGGATCGCGTAAACACTGCTACGAAACGGCACACCACGGAAAGGCTATAACCGCGGTAGCGAGAGTCGGCACCGTACTGGTTGGTCGTTGGTTCGGTCGCTCGAGCTGCGAGGTTCGTGCGTTTCCGAGCTCCGTCGACTGCGCTCGGTCCCGCTCGGTTTCGGAACCTCCCGCCGTGGTCGCGGCTGCTGCCGCTGCCGCGGAGAAGACGCCGACGATGCCTCCGATGCCGCCAGTCCCATCGACGTGGACGCGGCCTGCGACCAACCTGCAACGACTCTGCTCTCTTCCCTTTTCTTCCTTCGCCCGCGGCCGAAATTCACGTACCTCCGAGGAGCGCCGATCGACCCCGAGGATCTCGAATCGCCGCCGGTCGATACCACCTGGTCTCGCGTATCGCGCGCGCTAAGTAGGTGGAAAGCGACGGTATCTTATGCAAATCGAGAGACAGCGTCGGAGATGTCGCAATCGAATCCTTGGAGTCCCTCTGAAACGAGAAATTCCGGCCAGAGCTACGCCGCCGGGGCACGACGGCCGAGCGACCATACGGTTGATCGAATCTCGCGCGAAACCCGAAGCTGGCCAACGTCGATGCGAGTGAGTCCGGCGAAGAATCCGAGAAGGATTTCGCAGGAAAATCGATCGCCGCCACTTACTCCCCGCACCCGATCGAGCCTCGAATCTTATCGACTCCCGACCTTCTCGCTCGATGATACGAGGCACGAAACGGGCATTTTCCGGCGGTCGCGGTCGAATAGTTTCGTTTTCGTGACCACGCTATATTTCTGCGGCGCCTGTACGATGTAGGAGAGGAGGGTGTATGTACTTTCGTACGTACTTATATATACGTATGTATACATATGTATCCTTGCGCGCGTGCGTTCGTCCGTTCGTTTCGCGCATAGCGTACGCAGCCGTTATACATACATACGTACATAGGTAGACCGGGAGAACGGCTGATTGTGAGAGTCGGAGAAACCGTGGCAGCTCCAGGCGGGCACATACGTAAGGGCACGTACCACGCCACGTACCTACGCGTGCTCGGGGCACGTACGTGTGTAGGTATGCGTCGACGCGTACTACGTACCGTATATAAGTAATGGTGCGCGTTGCATGCGGTGACCGTGCCACGGCGTAGGTGTAGGTGGATAGAACGGCAAGGCTGTACCGAGAAACCGAGCACCACGGGGCCCGTCGTCTTTTGCGAACCTTTTTTCAGACCTCGAAACATCTGGCCGTGTCGCAAGCCGTTCAACCCGTTCGCGTGTAAACCGCGAATATGGTTTCGTTGGATTTCCCGGCGAGGGGTCGCCGCGACCGTCGATACCCGACGGGATCGGGAATACGTGGATCGTTTACCGGCAGTATGTACAGTAATTTCTTATAATATGATAGTAATGACAGTCTTTAACCCTCTCCCGTTTCGAAAAGTCTATAATCTATGTACGCGGCTATGTGCTGCGTACGCAGCGAGCGAGCACGCCGCTGGTCAGCCGTGTACGTGAACGCATACGTACATATGTATATCACCGGGTTGCAACGCGGGCGGGAGCGAGACGGAGCGAGCGAGGACGGGGGTGGATTTCGCTCGGAGCCGAGCGGAGCGAGCGAGAGGGAAANGTCGACTGCGCTCGGTCCCGCTCGGTTTCGGAACCTCCCGCCGTGGTCGCGGCTGCTGCCGCTGCCGCGGAGAAGACGCCGACGATGCCTCCGATGCCGCCAGTCCCATCGACGTGGACGCGGCCTGCGACCAACCTGCAACGACTCTGCTCTCTTCCCTTTTCTTCCTTCGCCCGCGGCCGAAATTCACGTACCTCCGAGGAGCGCCGATCGACCCCGAGGATCTCGAATCGCCGCCGGTCGATACCACCTGGTCTCGCGTATCGCGCGCGCTAAGTAGGTGGAAAGCGACGGTATCTTATGCAAATCGAGAGACAGCGTCGGAGATGTCGCAATCGAATCCTTGGAGTCCCTCTGAAACGAGAAATTCCGGCCAGAGCTACGCCGCCGGGGCACGACGGCCGAGCGACCATACGGTTGATCGAATCTCGCGCGAAACCCGAAGCTGGCCAACGTCGATGCGAGTGAGTCCGGCGAAGAATCCGAGAAGGATTTCGCAGGAAAATCGATCGCCGCCACTTACTCCCCGCACCCGATCGAGCCTCGAATCTTATCGACTCCCGACCTTCTCGCTCGATGATACGAGGCACGAAACGGGCATTTTCCGGCGGTCGCGGTCGAATAGTTTCGTTTTCGTGACCACGCTATATTTCTGCGGCGCCTGTACGATGTAGGAGAGGAGGGTGTATGTACTTTCGTACGTACTTATATATACGTATGTATACATATGTATCCTTGCGCGCGTGCGTTCGTCCGTTCGTTTCGCGCATAGCGTACGCAGCCGTTATACATACATACGTACATAGGTATACCGGGAGAACGGCTGATTGTGAGAGTCGGAGAAACCGTGGCAGCTCCAGGCGGGCACATACGTAAGGGCACGTACCACGCCACGTACCTACGCGTGCTCGGGGCACGTACGTGTGTAGGTATGCGTCGACGCGTACTACGTACCGTATATAAGTAATGGTGCGCGTTGCATGCGGTGACCGTGCCACGGCGTAGGTGTAGGTGGATAGAACGGCAAGGCTGTACCGAGAAACCGAGCACCACGGGGCCCGTCGTCTTTTGCGAACCTTTTTTCAGACCTCGAAACATCTGGCCGTGTCGCAAGCCGTTCAACCCGTTCGCGTGTAAACCGCGAATATGGTTTCGTTGGATTTCCCGGCGAGGGGTCGCCGCGACCGTCGATACCCGACGGGATCGGGAATACGTGGATCGTTTACCGGCAGTATGTACAGTAATTTCTTATAATATGATAGTAATGACAGTCTTTAACCCTCTCCCGTTTCGAAAAGTCTATAATCTATGTACGCGGCTATGTGCTGCGTACGCAGCGAGCGAGCACGCCGCTGGTCAGCCGTGTACGTGAACGCATACGTACATATGTATATCACCGGGTTGCAACGCGGGCGGGAGCGAGACGGAGCGAGCGAGGACGGGGGTGGATTTCGCTCGGAGCCGAGCGGAGCGAGCGAGAGGGAAACCGAACGAGTTGCGAGCTGCGAGAGCTGCACGGTCGGAACAAGACGGAGCGATCTTCTGGACAGAGAGGGTGTGCTAGCGGCGTTTCATAGAATCGTGGAACAGAGATAGACAGATGGATGGATGGATAGATAGGTAGACGGCAGGATGGATGGATAGGTGAAGAGTGGGGCTGGGAGCGAGGGAGGTGAAAGAGGAGGGAGCGAACGAGTGCTCGGGAGAGGAAAGGAAAAGACGATGCCGTCGTGGAAGCTCACGCAAACACGCTCCTGGCAAGCTCGTACACCGTTGCCTACCAGACTCCCACCACGCGAACTTTCGGAAAAATCAATAGAATACAAGAAAAGCCCACGCTGCGCTAGGTGAATCGAGAGCCCTCGCCTCGTCTCCTCTTCTCTACTTTTCCTTCCTCTCTTCTACCGTTCGGTTTGCTCATTTCTTTCCGCGATTCCTTTCCTCTCTTCCTTTCCTCGGTCTACCCTGCCGCCAGGCTGTTCGCGCGCCTTTTACCCGTCCGTCGCGCGAACGACCTACCCTCTTCGAACCGCGCCGGAAAAATCGTTAACTTTTTCGAGCGTGAGCGAGTCCTTGGAACGCCACCCAGACACCCTCGCATCAATTTCAAGAACAAAGAGAAGGAAAATCCCAGATTTATTTTTCTTTCAAGGAATTAATATACTCGCTTCGTTGCGCGTTGCTGTCATGCGAGCGAGGAGGGACGAAATGAAGGAATGAGAGAACTTCGAAGCGAGAGTGTCAATATCGGATTCGATCTTGATCCGAGCTCCTCTCGCGATCCAAACGGAATCGTAGCCTGCCTCGCACTAAACCGAACTGACCCAGCTTCGTTGCTTTGTACCCTTCGTTGATTCCTCTCTGTCCGCTCTCTCGCTCTTGCGCGCCCTCCCTTTCTCTCTCTCTCTTTCTCTCTCTCTCCCCTCTCTTTGGATCCGCTCCTCTCTGTCCTATGTTTCTAGCGCACCGGGTCTCTCCGTTCACCCCTTGACATTCTCCTACCGGCGGCGCGTCGCGCCGAGACGAGGAGACACCCTCGAGAAGTTTCAATTTATACCGAAAGTCGTCATGACCGAATCCACAAATACGTACACCGTCGCCCTGCTCCCGCGCGCTCGCGCTCCTCTCCTAGCCCATTCATATCAGCTGAGTACGCGTAAACATCGTTTCACCCTTGACGATCTCTCGCTTCTTCAAACTAACCCGCCGCCGCCGCGGGATTATCGTCGACGATATCGAAACGTCGTTTAACGGTAACTGAGAGAAGAACCGTGGCTTCTTCTCCCGGGTCGCGTTCGAGCCTCGAACGAGCCTCGGAACTTCTTGCGTGAGATCGTAACGGGGCGAAATGGGAACTCGGTCACGCGATATCGCGAGCCGCGCGATACCAGGCGCTTTTAAACTCGGGCGATAAAAAAATCGTCCGCAGGTTCGCGTGTCGAGATTCTCCCAGCGTTTCTTTCGAAACGCCGGCCGGCGGAGATGATCGTTCGATACTCGAAATCCAGTTTTACGGTTCGCGTTCCTTTCGGATTGAAAGGAAACCCGATCCGCGTACCTACTCTTGGGGGTCGAAGAAGCGGTGCAGAACTCGAAATCGGGAGGTTCGTCGAGCGATCGAGAAACACGGTCGTCGGCTCCGCGGTAGTCCGTTGCCTGGGGGGGCAGTAAAACAAACGAATCGGCGATTCGTTGTCATCGTAATTCTGGCTACGTCACTGGTACTACCCCTCTACACTTGACACAACGTAGGAGGGTCGTGTACCCTCGCGTAGAGGGGCATAACTCCGGGGAGAGCGCGGGACAGCGGCGGGGTTTAAAGGGGATCGGGGGACGGGGCACGGTGGCCGGGGTCGGGGAACGGGAGCGACGGGGAGGGGGAAGGGTGAAGTCGGACGGTGGAGAGGGGAGAGGAGGCGGTGGTGAGAGGAACGCGCGGAACGCTTTATGAATGAATGTTTCCACGCCAAGTGTGGCGAGAGAGCGAGGGAGGCCCCCGTGTGTCCCGCGTGTAAACACAATAATACCGACGTTTCCATTCATCAGGTCGACCCGGCACCGGCAAAGCACGCCGCGACCTCGAGAAGTGCCTTTCGAGGCGCCACGTGCCTCGTCTATCCCCCTACCCTTCCCTCCCTTCCCACCCGGGTTTCTTACCTTCCGCTTTTTTGCGCCGTTGTTTAAAAACCGATTTCACCCCCTTCCTCGTCCGTCCCCCCCTTTCCCTTCATGGATCCGTGCCGTCTTAACGCGTTCGCATTATGTCGCAGGTCTACCATCGGAGACGTCGGAATCAGAGCGGCGCGTTGAAACAATGGACCGAAAAGAGCGTCTGGTCGTTCGTCTGCGCGATGGAGCTGGGCCTGGTCTCCGACCCCGTTTACAGCCGTAACAACGTCGACGTGTCTTCCACCAAGTGGCCGTCGACCGTCCGCTCGGTAAACAACTCGTTCATGGTCACCGAGGTTGCTCCCACGAACATGCAGATACAAAACAGACAGATCGCGAAAACGCCGGCCCGAAGGAGGCAAGTCTCGAACCCGGCGAGTCCGAGAGCTCAGATGCAAGCACGAGTGAAAACGGAGGACGAGGAATTGCAGCAGGACTCGTCTTCCCAGAGAACGAACGAAATGCAATTCAATTATTTCCGACCACCGTGGATCANGAGTGAAAACGGAGGACGAGGAATTGCAGCAGGACTCGTCTTCCCAGAGAGCAAACGAGATGCAATTTGATTATTTCCAACCACCGTGGATCGGTCACAATTTCGAACTGAAAAAGGAGATCAAAGAAGATATGACCTCGGAGGTCGAAGAATATATGGCCTCTGAGGTCGAAGAAGATACGGCCTCGGAGGTCCAGGAAGATATATCCTCCGAGGTCCAAGAAGATGTGACCTCGGAGGCCCAAGAAGATCTGACCTCTGAGACCCAGGAAGATGTGACCTCGGATGTCCAANGAAGATACGGCCTCGGAGGTCCAGGAAGATATATCCTCCGAGGTCCAAGAAGATATGACCTCGGAGGCCCAAGAAGATCTGACCTCTGAGGCCCAGGAAGATGTGACCTCGGATGTCCAAGAGTACATGACCTCAAGGGTCACACCCTTCAAAGTTAAAAAAAAAAAAAACAGGCCCGAACACAATTACGCCATGGGAGAAACGATAAGCATATCCAGTCAGTCCGATTACGTTCCTGAATCTTCAGAGCTCAGCGCCGTTCAAAGTCCTGCGGAATTTCCTATGCCCCAAATGAGGATCGGTCGTCTCCGTCGGTGGGAAACCGCGATTAAAACCGATTCCGACTACGAATACGAGCCCCCTAAAAGAACGAAGAGGATAACGATGAAGCAGAAGAAGAAGGTATGGAGGAAGCCTAAAGTGAAAAACGAGATCGACGAGACCACCGAAGTGTCCACCACCGATATGAGCTGCGAGAGCTCCGAGAGTAACAGGATCAAAAGGAACAAGAAGCTCAAGGCCGCTGCCAAGAAGAAGGAAGCCGGAACGTCCGACGAGGAGAACGAGGAGATTCACAAACGTCGACTGGAGCTTCGACGTTCTTTGGAAAAAGCAAGGGACAGCCAAAACGATTCTGCGAAGAGGAAACACCGTTACGAACTGGAAACGATAGAGCAAATGAATAAATACGAAACGATTCGTGCGAAGCTGCTCGGGAAGCAGCTTGAGGCCGAGTCTTCCGAGCCGAAAGTGAAGACACGGGGCTCGTTGAAGAAAGAGGAATCCGCCGTCTTCGGGAGTCTTGTCTGGGGCAACTGTTCTGGCTGGTGGCCAGGTAAGCAGACGCGGGCAGTAATGACCGAATGTATTCAACGATACCCCGATGTCCGACCATCGAAAGTCTACATAAACGTTTCTGTGTTTTATCGCAGCACTAATTGTCGATGCCAACCATGTAGGGATGTTACCTGAGGCGGGCAAATTGTGGGTTTACTGGATCGCAGAAGCTCGTATATCATTAGTGAATATACATCTTCTTTATTATTCATCTTTCTTTCCTTCTTTTTATTTTCACTCGGACGCGGCGCCTATCGCTGGCATTGACAACAATCTACTCGTCTTCGTTTCAGTTGAACGAAAAGACACAAATCGAACCGTTCTCGAGCCACCTCAAATCCAGGTTGTCACAAAATTCGAACGCAGCGCGATTACGTGCTATTGACACGACCATGCAGGTTCATTGTTTTTCGTTTTCTATTCGCACGATTCCTCGTGTTGTTTATGTCACGATAAGCGAGATTTTGAGGGAATGGTATTTTTGTAGATGGTGCGCGCTAGACTAGACTGCCGCTTGACCAAGCCTTACTACACGTGGCTCGAAACTCAGTTGCATGGCATGTTCGAATGTAAGTGATCAGCTGTTATTTCAAGTAGTTTAATAGACAGATCGAGCGCCACGGGATTTATTCGCTCCTTCCTACGTGCATAGTGTTGGACGAACTTAAGTTCTACCCGTACCCGAGTCAAATGCAAGAAAGAATAAGCCAATTGAAGCGGAAGAATTCGAAAGCTGTGGAGAAATTCTTGGAAGAGAAGAAGCGTACGTATCATCTGCCACCTACGTTTCTCGGCTCCGCTTCGATCTCCTGTTATCGCGGTGAAGCTAGTCTCATCCGATTCGTTTTACGATTTAGGTACAGAAGAGAACCAAGGGAGGAAATCGAAAGAGAACGAGAAGAGAGAGTCGTCGCAAGCGCAGGTGCAAAAAGAGGTGGAGGTGAAGGACTCAGTTCGCTTACCATTAGGGGAACAAAATCCGGGAGCGATAGCGTGGGCTAAAATCTTCGGACACCACTGGTGGCCAGGTACGCACTCAAATATTTCTACGGCTATTTCCTATTCATTATCTGGTATACCTCTACTATGTGCGCGAGTCCGAGTTCTCTTTTCGACAAACTTCTGACTCGTTTCCGTTTCGGCGAAAAGAAACGAATTAACGGATACATCTGTGTGCTCCCTTTATGTCGCAGCTATGATTGTCGACTATCGCGACTGTTGCATGCGGGAGCCGACCTTTGGCTGCCAGTGGATAATATGGTACGGCGACTATCAGCTTTCGCAGGTAAAGATTACTGATTATTATAGAAGAATTTTAATTTGATAGAAGAAAAAAATGATCCTGATTGCGATACTGCGATGCGATTCCTACGACTTCGTCAAACGATTTCTGTCCCGCCTCAGGTTCAGCACCAATACCTTTTAAGATTCGATAAGGCCATGGAGAGTATGCGTGAGTACACGTACGGTATAAAAGGGCGAAAGCCGAATTTCGCTGTCGGAGTTCTCCAAGCCGCGAAGGTACGTATCGAAGGTTTGTTCTCCCTGTTCAGACAAGTTTACCGCTGATTTCGAATTTTTAGGATTTCGGTGATCGTCTAGGGCTCAATACTGAAGAATGGACTCTGGAAGACGCGTTTAAGCTGATCCCAACGGTGGAACAGAACGAACCGCCGCCGCCCGATCCGAAACCGCCTACTACTTACGTCAAGATCTACGACAAATACACACCTCACATAGTACAAAAATTGAACGAAGCCAGAAAGGAGCCCAAAATCAACTTCCCTCGAGCGAACGAGATTATGAACAGCGGTAAATCGGCTTCTTTAACTTAATTATTATTTGTTGAGATATATAATTTACGTGCTCTCATTATGACCGATCTAGAAGATTTACGGACTGTAGTTAGTGGAAACCGTCCATTCGAATCGTTGTGTCTAAAATGTTTGAAAATCGTCGATGGTGAAAAAGAGAGTCATCCGTTCTTCGAGGGTTCTCTTTGTAAAGAATGCGCGGTACGTTCAACGTAAACATTCATTTTTTTTCGAACATTTTGTCGAATGTTATATGAATGTTTTTATCCTCGGATCTTTTTCAGGTAGATTTCAAGCCTTATATGTTCGTATTTGGTAACGACGGTAAATGCGTAAGTACCAATCATTCAATTCAGTTTTCAAATTTCGAGTACATACTGAACGTGGCAAAATCATTTCTCGTTGCTAGTTTTACTGTACGGTATGTAGCGCTACGGGTACGGTGCTCATTTGCGATACTGAAGATTGCCCGAGGTAAAATGAATCTAGTCGCGGTGGTCGATCGATTACTTATATTCTAATTACTATTTTTCAGAGTATATTGCGCCGCTTGCGTGAAGCATTTATTATGCCCGGACACCTACAGGGAAGTGCTTCTAGAAGATCCCTGGTACTGTTACCTCTGCAAAATCGAGGCGAAAACTCCGCTCGATTCATCCTCGCTGTTGAAGCCGCGACTCGATTGGAGAGAGAAGATAGTCGACGTTTTTCGCACGCATTCGAATTCGTGTCGGCTGGAACCCGACGGAAAGGAAAGGAGAAAAATACGTGTCCTCTCTTTGTTCGATGGTCTTGCGACTGGTACGGGTGAAATTTATTTTCTGCTATCTCCATCTCGTTGATACTAATCACTGATCCTGTTCGACGCTGTTTAGGTTTGCTCGTGCTGGAGAAGCTGGGTTTAGTCGTCGACGCTTACTACGCTAGCGAAATTGACGCGGACTCGATGATGGTCAGCACCGCGCATTTTGGCAATCGCATCCAGCATTTAGGTGACGTGAGGAAAATCACAAAGGAGAAACTCGAGGAGATCGCGCCCATCGATCTGTTGATCGGCGGGTCACCGTGCAACGACCTGAGCTTAGCCAATCCTGGTCGACGCGGTCTCAACGGTTAGTAGTAGCGTGTCGCTGTAATAAAAATTACGTACATACAACGGGCGCGCGTATCCCCGCGTTTCACCTCCTGTTGCTCCTTTCCCTTCTCAGATCCAAAAGGGACAGGAATCCTTTTCTTCGAATACGTGCGAATTTTGAAATTGATGAAGAAAATTAACAAAAAACGGGAATTGTTTTGGTTGTATGAAAACGTCGCTTCAATGCCGACCAAGTTTAGGCTGGAGATTAACAAGTAAGTGGCGGTCGCATATCGTCGTGCGATTTGTTCTTCCTCCTAGAACGTCTTCCCGAATGTTTTCCGTATGTGACAGGCACTTGAGACAAGAACCTGACACGATAGACTCGGCAGATTTTTCTCCTCAACATAGGCTCAGGCTTTACTGGCACAATCTACCCGTAAAGCCGCACATGTTGACTTTTCAACCACCGCAGGACGTGCAGGATATACTCACGCCTCATTGTCAACGCTACTCATTAGTTAAGAAAATTCGTACGGTCACTACGAGAGTGAATTCGCTTAGGCAAGGTGAGTTACAAAAATGTTTGTATGATTATTTTACATGCGCAATATCGATACAATTCTTCTCGATGTCCCGTAGGCGTTTTACATTTGAAGCCGATCATGATGCAAGACAAATGCGACACGATATGGATAACCGAACTAGAAGAGATATTCGGATTCCCGCGTCATTATACTGACGTGATGAATTTATCAGCGACCAAACGTCAGAAGTTAATAGGCAAATCGTGGAGTGTCCAAACTTTAACTGCCATTTTGGGATCTCTCTGTCCCTTCTTCGAGTGCAATATTACTAACGACAGTCTGATAAAATCAGAAAGCCAAGATTAGGCTAGAACTAACAAGGGAAGGTTCCGACATGGTGATGGTGATCTTAATGATTTTTTGTGGCATGGTAATATACGTGTAAATTGTGTAATTATTCAATACTTAGCAAGATAAAAATAATGAAAGTTATATACCAGCATTATGTACAGTTACATAATGCTGGTATGTAAGTTTAGTTACTATATCTTGCTAAGTATCGAATAATTACACCTAATATCTAACGTACATCAATTTGGACACGTATGCTACCATGCCACAAAAAATGATTAAGATCGCCGTCGAACATTTCGGAACCTTCGTTTATAATGTTTTGTCAAAGTGTACGAAACGCTACTTCGTACTTTACATTTGTTTCGCAAAAGCGTTTCATGCTTTCTACGTGCTCCCGTTAGTTTTTTAAAAGAAAGAAAAGACAATATTCTAAAAGTTTATTTTTCAAATGGAGTAGAAACAAAACAGATGCATTTACATGTTTTCATGTGCCATTCGATTTTTTTTTTGCATGATTTATGTTGTTGATTTCCAATTTCTAATGTATTTAAAATCAGATCTATTACATTTTACATTACAATTTACGTTACTTCCAAAATTAAATGAATTATGTTGAAACTTTTTATCTCCATGACTAAAGTTTATAAAATTTACTTGAATGAGAATGTACGAATTTGCATGTAGATACTTCGCAAAAATATTATACACCTTATACATGTTCCTGTTATTTTTTGCGAAGGAGGAAGAATTAGAGAACAAGACACAATATTAGAAATCTTTATTTTCAAAATAAAATATGGATAAAATAAACATATTTACAGTTTTTCTTTACAGCAAAGAATCTTTTCAACTCCTGTCAAGCGTCGTCCTTTTCTCTTTGGTATCGCATTCGGAAATATCCTCTACGATGTTCACGGCCCATCGGGAGAATTTCATTTCCACTGATGTAAGGTATGTTCGGTTGCTGATTCAACGGTAACAAGCTCATTGGCACTGGCATACACCCCATTAAACAATTTACGTACTTCATCGTGGATTCTGACAGTGGCGTATTTAAAAATATTTCTTCTTTCACTGTGTCGATTCCTCTAACGATACCTGCATACAGAATGATTCGTCAGCTTCGAACGATGAACGGAGAACCAAAGTATAGAATAGACATCGCAATTGTGTTGTCGAACAACGAATTGCTGAACAGTGAGACTTACCGAATCCATAACAGTGGCAAAGAGGTGGTCTGCTCAACACTTGAAGACTGAAACTGTCTTGGCTCTCTGTCAAACAGCTATCGTCTTCGTCGATTCCACATAGTGCCACTATACTACCATTCAAAACGTTCAATACGTGTGACGAAGGGACACATGTGTTTAGAACCGAAATGTACAGCGATTTCAACGATGTTCTGCAATGATAATGCGATTATATAAAAATATATTTGAAAGAACGAAGAGAAATGAGGAATACTAACATGTATGGCACGACATTGTTGATGCTTAGTGACAGACCACTGCAGCGCGATCTAGAAAAAAAGAAGACGCAAGTAAAGATAAATTCGATCTTGATGTCAAGTTTTCGATGAGCCGAGCTTACGTTAATCTTCTGGCATTCTGTACTATTCCACTGAGATAGGAGATCATTACGAGTTCACGTTTTTGGTAAGGTTCCATGTTCCAAGTTTCGTATCCTGAATCAGGTTTCTGTTCCGCATATGAGCGTACGACAAGCAATTCGTGATCAGAGGATATTTGACTCCAATCGATCACATTCGCATCCTGCGTGGCCCACGGTAATTTCTACAAAGAACAGGTTTTTTTCTCTAAGATATAATCTATTGTCTATAAATAATTGCAGAAATAAATAAAAAACGAAGCTTGTTATTACCCGTCGATTTACCACCTCCTTGCTGAAATAGGCCATGTAATTGTTCTTCGGTTTCCCCGACATAATTTGTACCACGAAGGAGGGTCGAATGAATTTGATAATGGTCAAAGCGAGGTCCCAGCCGATACCTTGCGGAAAACCCATCGTGTTGACGACGATCGGCAGCCGTGACAAAACCGGGCTATTGGATATTTTGTCGGCCAATAGCTTGACACCTTCAATGTATCGTGTAATACATCGACAGACGTTCACTTCTCCAAGATATAACTGAAAGATTGGATTCTTTAAATGCGTAAAGTTCGGTCCCATCAGAGGCTGTTCGATTAAGCTGCACGATATACAACCATATGGTGTGCATTCGGTTTGACCAGGATCAACATCCAGGAGAACCACCTTCTTCGAAACTGGTAATAGTTTGTTTATTAAGTAACGTGTTGCAGTAGATTTACCAACGCTTTTACCACCGACGATCAAAGTACACGACCATTTGTTTGAACGCCAACGGTCCAACATTTTTTCGCGAAGTTCTTCGCTGATACGCGGATCGATTATTAACTCATTGCAAGCTTGATCACTGGTGTATAGATTCGACTGCAGCATCAATTCGGCCCTCCTGAAGTCGGTCCAAAAATTACTTATCATTTTTTCTTTCGTTACTTTTGGAAATAGTCTGAATTGATAAAAAGCCTCTAAGAATTTGGTCAATCCGTTTTCCAAATTTGACAAAAATACGATCGCCGTCGCGGGTGTAAGTTGTTCGATCTCGTCGACCAATTTGTGCCTTTCAGTTTTGTCGACACCTTCGCTGATAAGAGACGACCAAATGTTCGATTCGACGTCTTCTACGTTCGGTACTACTTGATCGTTGACGCGATTCTCGCTGTTTTTGATTGAAACGTTACTGTATCCTCTCGGCGAGTAGATTTCGACTTGGCCACTCTCTGCAGTGATCACGCTTCCATACGCTTCCACCGCGCCGTGTATCACTTTAACCACTAATTTCCCAGTGAAGCAAAATCGTGACTTTTCAGACATCACAGCCACTACTTTGTTCCTCAAGCAATAAAATCGTACTGGAAAATTAAGATCAATGTTTCTATCCTGCATTTCTACTTCATTGCCATTTCCATCTTCAACGTCGAGACTAGCAGTAGGATAATCGTCTGTGTCAGATTTTTCAGGTGTGGAGATACAAGACTCGTTAGTTTTCGACCGGCTGGGACCAGCAATGGGAGAGGTAGAAGATTCGACTACGTCATTTTTCATTTGCTTCTTATTTTTTCGCCGTGTACGATTATTCTTTAATGGTGGACTTGTATCCTTCTCTTTTTCTCGATTGCACGTCTCATGACTCGGACTCAGTGATTCAGTGGTAATAATGCATGCTTTCCCCTTATTCCACTCCGTATACGTCAGCTCATCGTCCGAAACATTGTTTCTTGCTTGTACTCGTTTCTTCTCTTTAAGCGGTTTGGGTATGTTCAAAGACAAGTTGTCCAACGCATCGACTACTACAGGCGAACCTATATTGTCTTGCTTCGAAACGTCATTACCTAATAATGTTTCCACAAAGTTGTCGTCGTCCGACTCTGAAGAAAGCATTACAGAATCTGAAATTTAAGCAACCCCTTTCTATAGTAATTTTTACTTGAACGAAAGTGTCATACTTTATGTTTTAGGAAAGCAGGTATACTCGGACGTGCAATAAAACGCAAAGATTTGATTTAATTTTTAACAGTGCTCTCTCGTATGCTGCCAGATTCAAACTGTGACCAGATCGATCCTATGTCTCATGCTTAAGAGATTTTTCTCCGTGTAGACGTTATCGCTATGTTTCAATGGCATGGGAATGTGATTATACCCATTGAATACTTTCTCGAAAGCATGATTTCATAGGGTCTGGTCATTTGTTGATTTTACTCTGTACAGTTTAAGATTACTTTCATAAACAAGGTTTCCTAAATAATAATAAGAGAAGTTTATAAAAGTCTATCATTGATTTTTGTATATATATCTATACTTTATCTTCAACCTGCAAACAGCGTACAGTATTTACCTCGATGTGTAAATAAAATTGATAGAAATAATACAAGTCACTTACTTTGCGACACCTTGTTTTCATTGTACTTCTTCTTCTTTCGTTTCACATTATTTTGCTCATGCAACTGCTCTTTGCTTGACGAGCCACCTTCGATGCTCCTATTTTTCCCACGCGTTCGACTCATGATCCAAAAATCTAAAAGGACGTTCCTTTCGCTCATACGTATTCCTTCGTACTCTCGCAAATTGCTCTAAATCATAATTACTTAATTAATTAAGTGACGATGTCGATAATCTGATCGTGTTAGACAATATGATAATGCTCAATCAGGTGTTCATCTCTACGGTCCAATGATTTCTACTTACGTCTTTATTTGTTTTTTCCAATTCCCAAAGTTTTTAATTTCTTCCTTTGTATCGATGTTCGTAAGTATTCTCAAAGTGCAACCTAGAGTAACCTTTAAACCACTTTCGGACACTTAGTTAAAAGATAAGAATTTGAGCTTCTGGGAATAGTCAGATGACTGAGGAGTCAACATTTCCAAAAATTCGATTGTAAAATTCGAACAATGTAACATTTAAATAATGGCTCTAACAGCAACTAACAACAGCCGAAGTATCAATCAACAGACCATTAGATTAGAAGCCAAACAAGTCGATCGGTCCATGACGCCAAAGAACCAAATTCTGGACAAATTATTCCAAGTAGCTGCAAAGCAATCTTTCAACGTAATTATAAAAAATAAACCTAAGAATCGAATGTTTCGATTTATAGAGGACCAATTACAATAAAAAATAGCTCCATAATTATATAAAGTTGAAAATATGTATAAGGAATAATTTCACTATTTCTAATTACGATTTTGACTATACTTTGCTTCAGTTTTCAAAATATACAAAGGAAAAAATGTGGATAAACATAAAATAGATAAACTTTTAATTTTTTTTGAGTTTATTAAAAATTCTGCGCAGTCATTGAATCAGCCCGCGTGTGTTTTTTGATAAAAATTTATCGAAATATATGACAGAGACGGAACAATACTTTTGGATTATTCAGCAGCAGTTAGTATAGCTTGGTGTAGCGGTACAGCAATACAGCATCTCACGATTACATAGTTTGACTTGTATATATTGTTAGCTTACAATTAGCAAAGCTTAGGTAGTAGCAGCAGCAGCAAGCAAGCAGCAACTAGCAGTCTGCAGCTGCAGCGTTCGTAGTTGCGTCCGTGTGGCCCGAGCTGGTCTAAATTTTGTGTCGTTGGTCAAGTGCGATTACGATTTAAAGAGTATTAAATACTGAGTTCGCAATCAACTCGAATAGAGAATGTTTGTACACAATCCAAAATACATTCAATAATTGATGCTAATCTGCCTACGTATTATGTTGACATTTACACATCGTACTTGACGTATTTCTGTAATTTAGAAGCATAATGGATCAGGAAAGTATGGATAAATTTGTGGAAGTGACAGGTAAGCATTTGATCCAGAAGTCTTTGTTTTCTTCATAAGCATATCACCATATATTTCAGATAGATAATGAATTGTTTCAATGACATTGGTAATTTTCTTTTGTTAGGAGAGAGTGAAGCAACAGCTCGCCATTATCTGTCGCTTGCCGATGGAAATGTAGAGACTGCTATAACATTAATGTTTGAGGGTGGTCCAACGCCTGAGTCAACCGCTCAGCCTGTCGATCCTGAGCCTGAGCCAGAAGTCAGACCCCCTATTTTACCTGTGCAGGAAGTATTAGTACCATCTGGTCCAATATGTTCTCTTCCAAGATTATCGACTAACGTATTTGATAGATTCAGGGATTTTGCAGTAGAAACTCGTAACTATCATTCTATTCAATAAAATCTCTAGCACCATCATTCCTTTTAATCGTCGTACGTTTAATACAGAGAGACAAGAAGAAGAAATGGCACGCAAAGTAGCTGGAGTGAAAAACAAGCAAATGTCGTATTGTAAATCAAAAAGATTGGAAGACTTGTTTCGGCCGCCTTGCAACATCCTCTTCCTGGGCTCGTTCATTGAAGCACGAGAACATGCTAAAAAGTTAAATCGCTGGTTACTTGTAAATATACAAAATCCCCAAGAATTTTCATGCCAAATTCTGAATAGAGATGTCTGGTCGAACCANGTGCAACCTAGAGTAACCTTTAAACCACTTTCGGACACTTAGTTAAAAGATAAGAATTTGAGCTTCTGGGAATAGTCAGATGACTGAGGAGTCAACATTTCCAAAAATTCGATTGTAAAATTCGAACAATGTAACATTTAAATAATGGCTCTAACAGCAACTAACAACAGCCGAAGTATCAATCAACAGACCATTAGATTAGAAGCCAAACAAGTCGATCGGTCCATGACGCCAAAGAACCAAATTCTGGACAAATTATTCCAAGTAGCTGCAAAGCAATCTTTCAACGTAATTATAAAAAATAAACCTAAGAATCGAATGTTTCGATTTATAGAGGACCAATTACAATAAAAAATAGCTCCATAATTATATAAAGTTGAAAATATGTATAAGGAATAATTTCACTATTTCTAATTACGATTTTGACTATACTTTGCTTCAGTTTTCAAAATATACAAAGGAAAAAATGTGGATAAACATAAAATAGATAAACTTTTAATTTTTTTTGAGTTTATTAAAAATTCTGCGCAGTCATTGAATCAGCCCGCGTGTGTTTTTTGATAAAAATTTATCGAAATATATGACAGAGACGGAACAATACTTTTGGATTATTCAGCAGCAGTTAGTATAGCTTGGTGTAGCGGTACAGCAATACAGCATCTCACGATTACATAGTTTGACTTGTATATATTGTTAGCTTACAATTAGCAAAGCTTAGGTAGTAGCAGCAGCAGCAAGCAAGCAGCAACTAGCAGTCTGCAGCTGCAGCGTTCGTAGTTGCGTCCGTGTGGCCCGAGCTGGTCTAAATTTTGTGTCGTTGGTCAAGTGCGATTACGATTTAAAGAGTATTAAATACTGAGTTCGCAATCAACTCGAATAGAGAATGTTTGTACACAATCCAAAATACATTCAATAATTGATGCTAATCTGCCTACGTATTATGTTGACATTTACACATCGTACTTGACGTATTTCTGTAATTTAGAAGCATAATGGATCAGGAAAGTATGGATAAATTTGTGGAAGTGACAGGTAAGCATTTGATCCAGAAGTCTTTGTTTTCTTCATAAGCATATCACCATATATTTCAGATAGATAATGAATTGTTTCAATGACATTGGTAATTTTCTTTTGTTAGGAGAGAGTGAAGCAACAGCTCGCCATTATCTGTCGCTTGCCGATGGAAATGTAGAGACTGCTATAACATTAATGTTTGAGGGTGGTCCAACGCCTGAGTCAACCGCTCAGCCTGTCGATCCTGAGCCTGAGCCAGAAGTCAGACCCCCTATTTTACCTGTGCAGGAAGTATTAGTACCATCTGGTCCAATATGTTCTCTTCCAAGATTATCGACTAACGTATTTGATAGATTCAGGGATTTTGCAGTAGAAACTCGTAACTATCATTCTATTCAATAAAATCTCTAGCACCATCATTCCTTTTAATCGTCGTACGTTTAATACAGAGAGACAAGAAGAAGAAATGGCACGCAAAGTAGCTGGAGTGAAAAACAAGCAAATGTCGTATTGTAAATCAAAAAGATTGGAAGACTTGTTTCGGCCGCCTTGCAACATCCTCTTCCTGGGCTCGTTCATTGAAGCACGAGAACATGCTAAAAAGTTAAATCGCTGGTTACTTGTAAATATACAAAATCCCCAAGAATTTTCATGCCAAATTCTGAATAGAGATGTCTGGTCGAACCAGCAGATTCAAGAAATTGTCAAGGATCATTTCGTTTTGTGGCAGGTATGGTGCTTACAAATTACGAAGTACTTTCTTCTTCTAAGAAAGGGAATATATTAAATGCTGCACTATGTCAACAGGTCTTGTCTAACACAAACGATGGAAGTAGTTTCATACATCTGTACGAAGTATATGAGTATCCTTATCTAGCAGTCATAGATCCTAGAACAGGAGAATGTATGCAGACGTATAATCACATTACTGTAGACAGTTTGATGTCTGTTTTGAATGATATGTTGAGTTCTCATCCATCGCCCGAATGCGTGACGAGTAACTCCAGTGATACTAAAAAATGGAAGAGTTCTACTGCCACCACAATGAAAGAAAGCTCTTCGTCCGACTCATCTGTACGTAACAACATTCTTAATGGATCGTAATATAGGAAGTTAGTTGCTCGTTTCCAATCGTTTCTCTCATTTATTTTATAGGATTGCAGTGGTAGTGCCGTCAAAGCATTTAAACACACGATCGATAGTTCAATGGTAAAAGATCTAGGTAAACGATACATACAAAGTGTTTAAAATATTTTGTTATATTTCATTTATGTATATTTATGATTGCAATGTTTATAGATAGTAATAATGATGCTACAACCGTTCAACGCTCAAATACAAGTATGCCAGTCAACGCATTTCAGAATCTAATTAAAAAGAGGAGAATGAATGAGTTTGATGAAATGAAGGAAAAGAATGAACGAAAGGTATACTAAATGTTGTACATACCATAAATCTGTACTATTAATATAATATATTTTAGGAGGAACAAACGTGCCAATCGAAATTTGATTCGCATAAAGATAAATCTGGTAAGAATATATTACTTTTATTTTATAGTCTCTCGTAAGCGAATTCATGATTACTAAAAATGCTTACATTTTTGTACAGATAATGCATCCGGTGTAAGAGTTTGTTTAAGACTGCCAAATGGTACAAAGGAAACAATGCTAATGTCTGCCATGGACACTATACAAGTAAGTATAGTTCTCACTTCGTACTTATGCATTTGATAATCGTATATCAATATTATTATACTTATGCATTTAATAATCGTATATAATACATCGATCGTTACTTTTTTTGTAGGATTTGATAAATAAACTGGAAGATATGGGTTATTTATCATCGAATCATACTTATTTAGTACCGTATCCGAAAACGAACATCGGCGAACTTCCTCCGCAAACGCATTTATCTGACACGATACTGTTTCCAGCTAACACAGTATTTATAACAAAGATATACTGATTCGTTTGTCGCTGCCAACATCTTCTATATGCTCATGATAATTACTGCACTTATCGCTTTACAGACATTAAAGAAAACCCTTGTTTAAGTATAAATTAGTGATATACGGTTTTATTATAGATTGTACGAAAGTTTAAAAAAAAAACATGAGTCTCACCCGATCGTCCAGAAACGTTTTTCTGTGATTCAGACAACTTCCAACGTTAACGTTCAATATTCACTGCCAACACTGTTACAATTTGTTGTAAGATGCGGCTGTCTAATGAAGGGACTGAATGAGAGTTGTCTGTCTACGTAAAGTTATACCACTCCTATGTTCTGTACAATGAAATAAAAAACAATCATGAAAAATTAAGTGTAACAGTGCGTGATGTGTTTTACATGAATTAGAAACATAAGCTTGTATGATAAGTACTACCATAGATCGATCATTAATTTGTAATCTAAGATAGTGCTTTTCCTTCAGTATAATGGTTATTAGGTGGGATTAAAGTGTTCAACAATACAAATATATTTAATCAATATATATAGATATATATACTCTATACTATACATACATAAACAAATTAAAATATAGTAAGTAACAATTGAATTTTAAATTGTAAGATTGATTTAATACATGTTCTGAAAGCTTTGCGTTCATTTTAAGATAGAAGAATTTCTTTTACGGTATAATGCCATTGCGCAATACTGTAATGGTCAAAGAGCGATTTCATGATTTTCATAAGTTACACACTCGCAACTGAGTAATGGTAAGTATATTCATAATCATGAAAATATATGCACGAACGTATACTCTTCATTAGCAACTATAACTGTACAAACTTATGTAAGAAGTTCTTCTTTCATACCAAAATAATTTAAGATAAGTCCCATAGGGGTGCGTTCTACTATTCCCATACCCTCTATTTTGTTAACCAATTTATTCTTCAAGTTCCTCAACCTCAGTGACGCATGTATAAAAGTAACTGAAATATAAATGATCGATTATAGTCAGACCAATGAAATTGATTCAATATTTTTATATTTCAACGTAGAAAACGTACCACAGAAGGATAATAGAACGCCAAACAGTATAAAGAGAACTGAGTTCACGGTAAAAAGAATATAGACGATGAGAGCAATGGTAAGAACTACTCCGACCTGAGGGTAAGCTTTCTTGAATTTAAGCAATTGTTCTCTTTCATTAAACAAGTACATACAGTAAACCCATATTGCTCCCAATGTTGACAAACCTACAACTCCCTTCATAGGGTGGACCGACCTGGACAGTGGAAAGTATATTGTAGGAAGCCTACAAAGCGTATAAGAGAAAAAAATGTATATGTTTTTTAATATACTTACACTACGACAAGTATAATGGCGATCCAAAGGTAAAGATAATTGGTTTGATAGTAAATAAGATTATTGACCACTCTATTGCCCCATTTTTCTAAGTCCCTTACATTGGGAATTTGAAAGCGTGACGGTTCCAAAAGGAAGTCGTTTAAACCGCGAAGCGGTGGCAGCTCCCAGCCTTCTTTTGCGTCAAAACCCTTTGGTGTCTTTATTTTATCCATTATTGCAGTATGTCAGAATCTTAATTGTTATTAAAAAACAAATTCCTTATCAATGAACGTCGATCGTACTTTCGGTATTTTTGGACGATGACGACCAAAGACGGATGTGACACTAGCTTCGGTAAACCGACACAACTGTTCTGTACGAGAACAATTTACTGTATGAGATTAGCCGGGACGTGTTGTTATAAAACAAAGTCGGACGTTACATCTTATAATCGTCAAATATATTCAAATCGTACAAAACAATTACAAGATTTTAATAGATATGGACATCTAATTGTACTAAGTGTAGTAACTAATTAATTAAGTACTCACTTATCTACTATGTAAATTATTTGTGTATAACTGAGCAACTTAGATTCCTTCACTGTGCCACACCAAGTGCCAATTCGCGAAAGAGTTCCACCATTAGTTATTACACACAAGATATACATATGGTATATGTATATGGATGAGCGTAGCCGTCCCGCACCCCGTCAAGGCCGCTGAGTGACCTCCAACTCCGACTTCCCTCTACCTTACTCACTTCACAAATCGCGTTCCACTCGTTCCACCAGGTGCCCTTTAACTTTAATTATTCGCCCTCTTTCTCTGCCATATGGTTCGAATGTTCTCTACCTTAATAAATGAGATCACTGGATAGATTTTCTTATTGTCTTCTGACGTATAATTCTCCCATTGCGTCCAAGTCTAATTTATCTCCGAATTAGAAATTTTAATTTAATGTCACAGCCTCCATAGATGGTAATCTGTATCAGATAGTATAATCAATGCAACTTAAAATCCGCGAGAATAAAATGAATGAAATAAGGAGAAACATATATTTATTCAAAATTGAAAATGAATACAACTTCTATCGTCAGAAGTGAAAGATATTAATATGTACAAAATATTCAAGTTCGTTTATTACAAGGGTGTACCTTGAAAAATAAGTTTACATTTCCTGTAGCTTCTTCGAAAGCAACTAAAGAAATATAATAATACAAATTATCATTGTTCTATGCTCACATGTTTGAACTAGAATCTTGAAACTAAGAATTACGCGCGGAGTTTTCGACGTTTACTAACAATTGCTAACGAATAAAGAAACATGGAATTGTGAACACAATTCGAAGAGTAGAACGATCGCTTACGATTTCTAATTTCTACGTGTTACAATCAATCTTACAGGTGTTACGTCGCATATATTTATATACGTAAAAATTATAGTACAACGTATAGAGTAGTTTAAAAAAAAAGAAAGTTTATTATTCATTCGCGAATCGTAAACTTATAAGCTGTACACGTTTCAGTCTGCTCGCAGGTTTGTAGCTCTATTTATTGTAATTTTGCTTCTTCCTTTGCCTTCCAGAGGATCAACTCCATACAAGCAATGGCATCCTCTTTGCTGTCGTGTCCGCCAACTGTAAAACATCGGCAAAATTAAAACGTCTATTTGATCAGAAATGTTGCAATCGATGAATGCCTCTTTACTGACCGTCATTTTGAATAATTTTTCTTAAATACTCTGAACAAAGATTTTTTAATGCCCTCTTTTGTGGATAGCCATTCTTGTGCGGAAACATCACGCTTGTATCTACTACAGTATCGTGCAAAAGCCGCAAGGCCTTTAAATCACTTTCGAGACTGTGACCCACTAATATAGTTTTTTCTGAGAACATCGTTAGCAGCGTCGCTTGAACTTCTAATAACGACGTGGTCGTGTTTTTCATACTCTCTTCCGTAATCCCAGAAAACCTGTATAATCATATACAGACAAATATATTTTTACATGAAAAAAATATAAGAAAATGAAAATAAAAGAGATAAACTTTTCGTTAAATTATGTTACCTTGTATTATAATCGATTATGGTATTTTGAGGCTTGACCAATGTCTCATACGCTACACTGCAATCTTCGTCAATGACTGTTATCCTAGTTAATTCCAATCCTTGGGTCGTGTAACACATTTCGCAATCAAGAGCATATACTCCTTGTTCCTCGATAGGAGTGTCTTAAAATAAACGAAACAATATATAATCAAACGAATACATAATGAAAATGTAGATGAATAATTTTAAGATATAAATTACTTTTTGGGAAAGTTTTTACATAGCCACGGAGATTCTCGTAATCTACGTAATCCCAAACATGAGTTCTTGCATCACAGCAACCGGATGCAGAACCGTATTGCTGACAACAACTATATTTGCTTTCACCTCTAATTGTGAACTTTCTTCCCCAATGATATATGCAGTTTTCAGACTGTACAGCGTTCCCTTGCTTGTCGACCATGTAACTTTGACCGCATCGGCAGCAAATCCTTTCGTTAGGCACTTTTGACAAGACACTTTGATTGCGTGAATTAATTACATAGACTTTCGCGCGGCCCTAGAATGAATTGGAATCAAGTGTAATTCAATGAATATATAATTTCATTTTTTCGCAACTCTTATTACATTTAACTACTAACCTTTTGACCGTCTGGATGCGGCCGAGGAAATCCATTATCTCGAAGCTGCTGCTCAGTCATTATCCATTTCTTTAACATATTGTAAAGAGCCGTTCCCTTAAATTCTGTTACAACTCTCTTTGTTCTGAGGACACTCCAAGAACCTTTTGACTTTCCGGCAAGTACTGCTTCGTGGGATACAATACTGCTACTCGATGGCATTGTCGCTGTATTATTTTCTATAGAAGAACTTTGTTCAACTTCTTTCCTCAACCTATGCGCTGCGAGCATACATGAATTTTTATAAACAGCTAATGCTTTGCATCTCTCGTGACAAGCGTACTCCTCTTTAGTAGCGCGTTGTGCCGCGTCCTCGGCATTAGTATAAATTAATACGCACACGTCGTGCATCATGTTCAGATAATATTGACGAACGTTTAAAGGAAACTTTTGCGTGGCCACTTGTAACGGTTCAGGGCGCATCAATTGAGGAATCTGAAAGATGAAACATTTTTATATTGTTATGATATAAATATATACAATCATATAGAAGGTTTAGAATAATACGTACTACTTGTGGAACGTGAGCAACGCGTACACCACTCTTCGTTGTTTGTGCAGCCGTTTTACAATTATCGACTGGTTTTGCTTCGGTCACCTTCCCTGCATTTTCTGTCACTTTTCTTTTTTCTATCGTCAGAGACTTGGCATACGGCACATGAGCAATTCTAATACGACCTACAATAAACGTCGTCAAACAAAATAAGCCTCGAAATATGTTTGTGTATTTAAAAGGAATAAGACGATTGTATTACCATTTCCATTCAATTTGATGTCATTGCTTCCTACCGTTTCGGTATGATTTCTCCGAGTATCTTTCGGAACGCTGATACTTGAACAAGTTGTCTTTTCTGCTACGTCTCGCATTAAACGCCACCTTTCATACATCTTTTGGTGTGGATTTACAGATTTTTTCACCTGAGGCGCGAGTCCAATTGGCCTCATGCATCCGGCTGCCGATGCATGTGCTACCCTTTTTTTGCCGATCTCTTCATTCTGTTCCTTTTGTTTTTCATCCTCGTTTTCACGCAGTGGAGTTTCCGTGGACTTTAACCGCTTCGGCACTTGATATTCCTTGTGACAACATTTCCAATGTATAGATTAATACATTCTCAAGTTACGTCGATGTAGTTTCAACAAAATCAATTTAGTATGCATACCTGAAATATTTTTAAACACTCTTCTTCCACGTCATGATCAGAATCGGACGTACTGAAGAGTGCATCGTCGATTATACTACTGTAACAATTATCATTCACGTCGTCATCGTCATTTATCGAATTCAGACCGACGTTATCCAAAGAATTTGACGACTTTTCCATTGAATTTCTTACATTTCTTCTTTCGACGTATTTATCGTCAGACTTCCGATTTATTCTTGAATGATCACTACTTTTATCTTTTCTACTTTTATCATTCTTTGAATGCTCATGTCGTTTATCCGATTTGTGATGATCTTTCTTATCGGTTTTACTTTTCTGTCTACTTTCATTCTTCTCCTTATCTCGATCCCTTTCTCTAGACTTATCGTGATCCTTGCTTCTTCTTTTATCTTTATCATATTTTTTGTCTTTTGCTTCTTTATTACTTTCGTGCCTCGAATGGTTTCTATCCTTACTCTTATCTTTACTTTTGCTATGAGAGGTAGAACGTGATCTTTCACTCGATTCGTGTTTATCCTTGTACTTTTTATGAGACGAACTGTGATCTTTTTGATTTTTCTTCTCGGTTTTATCCTTCCTCGCGCTTTTATGTTCTTTTATATCCTTAACAGCATCCTTTTCTACATTTTCTTCCGATACCTTTTTATCTATATCGCATTGAGAAAGCACGTTCACAGGTTCTTCACTTTTCTGAATCTTATTGCTCATTGATGGTTTCTTATTATACCGGTCATTAATACATTCCATACCCTGGAGATCGTTCGAGCTCTTAAATTGTTCAAAATACCGATGGGATTCTTTCTGTACAAACGACGTTATGCGGTCGGTAGACGCAATACTGGTTTCGTTTATTTTTTCACTCTTCTCTTCGCTCTTGGCTTGATTATTGCTATCATCTTCTTCGTCATCTGAGAATTTCGGTTCTATGTCTGTGTAAGAATCTTGAGATACTTCGCTAGGCGGCACGTCGCAAGTTGTTCGCGTACATGTAAGTGCTTCATCCATCATATCATAGTCAGCTTCGATTTGATCCAGGGGGGATCCATTTAATTCGCCAGTCGTCTTTAATGGAGCTTTTACCTTCTTCGGTACATACTCTTCTCTCCTTTTCTTACTCCTCGGATAGTAAGCTTCTTTGAGCTTAAACAAATAGTCATTTGAACTGCCATCCTTACATGAATTCGAGTTTGATGAACATGAATCTGACTTGGACGTTGGTATGTAACTTTGTATGGAATCTCGAGTTTCTGAGTTGACTATCACAGTGGGTTTGTATTTAACTTCGACATTTTGAGATTCCGAAGACTCAGCGCCGACACTTAACCAAGGTTTAATTCCATCCGGAGAACATTTACGTTTCACAGCTACTCTACTCTCCCTGGTTGGCATGTAAGATACGATAGGTATATGACGTTTTTTGAGTTCAGCGATCGGCGTTGGATTATAAACACATGGAGGTGGTTTGTTCACGGTCAATGGCTCTGTCCTCTTCTCTCCCGTGTTAGCACTGATATTATTTAATGTACTGGATCCGGGTGTCAAAGTAGGTTTCAAACCTTCGACTACTTGAGAAACGACATTTTCACAAGAAAGATTATCAATTTCTGAGACAGTTCGAGTAGCAAGAACCTTTTGAACAGCTTCTGTCACTAATTGTTGTAAAACGTCCGAACTTGATGCTACTATCGCGTTGGTTTTCGATCCTTCAACCTGATCCGTGGAACGATTTTCCACCGTCTCGGCTGCTTCCACGGCAACTCCAGCATCTTCTGTAATAACATTTGATATCATCGAATTTCAACATGCCACTTGAAACTCCTTTGCACAGTTTTACGAAACATAAACACAAAATGATGCATCCTTCGACTTACCTCGTTTTGAATGCCTAAAATGACAATAAGGTCTCTCGCACGTTCCATTATCGTAAAATGGACAGTTGATAGCTTTAAAGTAACCAGTCGAGGGCAACATAACTACTTCATTGCGTTTTGTACTTCCGATCGCTCATTCTTCGAGCAGAAATTGTCGTAGAGAAGTGTCGTACGAGATCATTGACTTTTTAAGCAACACCGAAGTTTCTTCAACTTCCTTTGTAGTTTGTACATCGAATACGAAACCTCTCTACGCGTAGTCTTCATGCATTTGGCGAGTACCCAATGGGGACGCATGAGTTTTTCTGAGACGCATCGTAAACGTGAACAAATGCAAATTTCAAACGAACTGAATCGTATCGAAACACAACGAGGACGCAGGTTATGTGTAATTAACTTCTATGTTATTTGCATGTATTATGTATGTATCTGTAGGTATTATGTGTTGTTCACCATCTTAGAGCATATACTACTGGAGGCAGAAGTGTGGTCGAATGTCACTATCAAAGAATACATGCTCTCTTTCTTACTCCACATGCGATTGGTTGCAGAGTGAGAAAGACAGCATGTATTCATCGATAGTGATTCTTACCACACTTCTCATTCTCGAGCCTCGAGCATGGCGTGCTGCTGCCTCCAGTAGTATCAGAGTATATGTTCTAATTCTAAGTTCACCATTCGTCGTTCGGACTGTTCGGAATCATTCAAAGATGTTCGGATTCGGAGCTCGGAGAATGGGTGGGAAAATATGNACTTCCTTTGTAGTTTGTACATCGAATACGAAACCTCTCTACGCGTAGTCCTCATGCATTTGGCGAGTACCCAATGGGGACGCATGAGTTTTTCTAAGACGCATCGTAAACGTGAACAAATGCAAATTTCAAACAAACTGAATCGTATCGAAACTCAACGAGGACGCAGGTTATGTGTAATTAACTTCTATGTTATTTGCATGTATTATGTATGTATCTGTAGGTATTATGTGTTGTTCACCATCTTAGAGCATATACTACTGGAGGCAGAAGTGTGGTCGAATGTCACTATCAAAGAATACATGCTCTCTTTCTTACTCCACATGCGATTGGTTGCAGAGTGAGAAAGACAGCATGTATTCATCGATAGTGATTCTTACCACACTTCTCGAGCATGGCGTGCTGCTACCTCCAGTAGTATTATATGTTCTAAGTTCACCATTTGTCGTTCGGACTGTTCGGAGTCATTTGGAGTCATTCAAAGATGTTCGGATTCGGAGCTCGGAGCTCGGAGAATGGGTGGGAAAATATATAGCTATCGTAGCTATTTCTCGAGCTCACTAACACCTGACTAGACTCAAGGGACACCACGAAAAACTCAATGATTCATTCATAATTATACTTGTTTTTAAGGAATCAGCAATCGTAAAATACGAATATAAAAAGTATTATCATCGAGGATTAGGATATATCTTTATATTTTTATTAATGCTTTAATTCTTGATATACTTTAAATTCTTTTCCACATAATCTTAGATCTTCATTGATCGCGACTCTGATCTCTAAAAAAGGCAGCACGATTCGCTCAGCCACGCAGATTTTAAGTCACATTGCGGACGATTTCAATTGAAAAAGAAACAGCGGTGACATTTACATAGATCGTACTTTATTTTTTCATAAACTGTGAAGAAATCTTCACTTCTCTCTTACACATTTGAATGAACCTTCATGTTTCCTATAATCTCGGGATATGGATCACAAATGATACGTACGTAACGAGTTAGACAATTATATAAATATATGTACTGATATATTTTTAAATATACTATAACAAAATGGTACAAAATACAACAAGCGTTTTAGCAACATGGCCATTACTAAATCAACCACAGTATGCCAACAACAATTGATTTATGCATGTATCTATGTACTATGTAACATAACGTCCTTCTCGTGTAATAATTACCTACTAAGGATTATCTTATCGCGCTGACATCTTATATGATAACGGCAATGAGTAACTCGTTTGCGCAGATAAAATTGATCATTAGTTTATCGCGAATGGACGATTAATTGCTCTTTTTGTGCGTTTTCGTTTTCTGTTGTAAATGTTGGTAATTCCGCTTTGGTAGCCAATTGCAAAGCATGGAACCACCTAAAATACACGTACTTATGAACAACTGGTCGCAATCTTCGTAAGGTATCAAAGCGAATAAAAAAAGTACTTACTTCTGTTTGTCTTCATCTGACGACGCTTGTAAGTAATAACTCTTCCTGGAATGATGCATTTTAAGAGCTTTAGGCCTGTCCTTTGTACTTAACGGATCTTCTTCGGGTAAATGAATACCGTCAGTAACAATAAAACCAGGCATAGGGGTTGCCGTTAGAGCCATGTTTTCAGATTCCGATTTAAACGTATATAAAACGAAGTCTACGTGTAACGCGAACCATCGTCGTGTCCAAGGTTTGCTCGGTTGAGTTTTCAACATGAGATATCCAGATATGACGGATGGCGCGCTCGCTGAAACTTGTAATAAACTTGGTATTGGACCGGTCGGCGATGTCGACGAGGGAGACTTATTGAGCGATTGTGTCAAGGCCGCGTGACACAGACGACAAACCCTCATATTCTTATTATCTTCGAACAATAACTTTTGATTGGAACATTTACCGCAAACAACCTATTAACGATATAACGATAAATGTACACAGTTGCATAAATTGGGATAAGATTATAACACATTTTTCATTCTCTAATTATTCAAGTTTCGATCAAACTGCAAACTGTTTCCGGAGAAATATACTCACTATTCCACAGGCTCTGCAATTGTGCTTTCTTTTCATAACAGAGAAAATTACGTCGCATATCATACACCTAGATATATCATCAGTCTTCACAACGAGCGTTTTAACGTCTCCGGTTTTTAGGCTCGCTTTTCTTTTCATCATCTCTTGCATGGTTTCGAAAAGCGCTTCTAGCCACGCTGTTTTTTCTTCGGCTGCGTGCGTGTACAATTCTACGCTTTTATCTGCGTCTCTTATATAAAATGAATTTGCCGTTTCGAGGTTGTCACCTTCGATTACATTTAAATTTTCGATAAGAAATTTAGCTCTTAACCGATACAAGGGCCCGGGTATCAATCTTATTGAACAAAGTAGTAAAAGATCGCTAAACTGCAAAACAGAAAAAAGAAAAGAGAGAACTCTTCGATCATTAAAGTTCAACGAGTACACTCGCTTCTTTATATTCGGTATTAGTAATAGTTTAATGCTTGATATGTAATTTTGTTGATTTTTACGTACCAAAAATAAATGTCGTTCTTGGTGATCACCGCTCCTCGCTGAAATTTTTACGATACGACCCTCTTTTACAAGTTCCCGCGTGGCACTGACTAGATCCGTCGTGTCGTATATGTTTTCTTGTATTTCGAGAAGCTTTTTGAATTTGTCAATCTTCTTCATTGCGTCGTTCGTGTGATTAGCAGCAGTAGATACTAATTCCAATGCCTCTACGAGAAAGAAAGCCGTGTCTGTTCGTTTGATTGTATGATTATAATCGCCGCCATCTAAGGACGTCTATTTAAACATGCCCCGTTTAATAGAGGTTTAAATAGAAGTCGATCCTCGCTAGAGGCGCATTATTTTATGCGCGGAAGTAATTCATCGAAAGGTCCTTACTTTTGGTGTCCTCGTAATCAGCACTTTCCTCTGTTAGGTTTTTTAAATAATCTTTCAGAAGGAGTTCGTATCTCGGTAACCTTTGTATCGGACTCAACATGTGATGAGGCAGTGATAATTTGGCGCATTCGTCCATCTTTTGAATCTCGTTGATGACCGCAGCGAATCTGGGAATCTTCACTTGGAGGCTCTGTATCAGGTTCATCGCGTAGTCGAAATTTTTCACGTACTCGGTGTACATCTTAAGAAATGGAGCAAAGTTTTTCATTATATCCCCGATTCTCGAATCCGTTTCCCAATTCTCCATTCTCTGTTGGAGTTGAGGCAGTAGAAAATCGTTGTGAAATTTGTAAATTGACTTGATATTCGAGAACATGTGTTGAACCGTCTCTGGGGGGAACATAGGATGTGCTCTGTTCTCTTGATCGATTTTGAATTGAAACACTTGATCAATCAATCGCAAAACTCTAACGTAATTTTCTTCTGTGGCCAACAGTTCTTCAGCAACTCGACGCGCTCTTTTGCTTTTCGAATTTTGGTCATCCGTGCCGTCGGCTGATTTCAGTCCTGAATCATGATCTGTCGCCGTTTCCACCAAATTCGTTTCTGACGATTTCACCCCATCGGATTCTTCTTCACTTTCGGACTCGCTTATTGTATAGGACTCCGTTGTATACCTGTACATACATAATATAAAACACGGATTAAGAATCGAAACTTTTTTTCTTTTATAACAAGACAGGTGAAAGTGATAACTTGCCTACTACTTCTATATTCTAATACACTATGCGATACTCGTACGAATGGAACTTGTTCAGAGCTCTCTTCGTTTTCTGTCTCAGTTTCAACACTCTCCGTAGAATCTTCGGTTGACATTATAAAGGATCGAAATCCTGGGAAGCCTCCGAACGAAGCGATTTTACGAAATGAATGTCCATTATAGTTTTGTTGCTTTTTACTATCTACACTTGTGTCAGAATGTCCAGAATCATTGGTTTGCAGTTCGTTCAATTTCTTCAAGTCTGATTCTTTACTCGTCGCTTGATCAGGCTCCAATTCAGTGTAAAAGGTGCTGTTTGATGTTTGTGGCTTGGACGCAAACATCTTAAGGGTTTTACTAAAGTCAATTCTTTCTGCTGACTTTAGAAACAGCCTGGTTGTCCAAAGCGAGGCATCCGGTGGTTGATCCTGCTCCATCCTAAATACAAATTCATCATCCGATTAAGTAAAATCTACTGCATTGGGCATATGAAAAATGCAGAATTTTATTTTATGACAATATAATGAATGAGGGTAGATCAAAAGGAGACAAGACATATCATGCCTCTTACCTGTATGCAGTCTAACTACTTCACTTAGCAAATACATTGCATTCAGTGTAATCAATCTTAACTGATAAAACCTACAAGAGGTTGGTCGCATTACATGTCCATGAATACATGTATGCACAGTAGTTGTACATTATTATAAACGTATCGACAGTGCGAATTATATAATTGCATGAAATCTGATTTATTTTTTTTGATGCATCACCCGAGGCAGAACAGTATCAATTTGCAAACTGAGGCCAGTTATTTTAATGTCCCGTTTAGACGGTTCCTCACGAATTTTTCGTTCATCTTTGCATCTGGTTCACTGTATCAAGAAAACCTTGTTAACGACGTTAACAATAATTGGCGAGGATGATGACAAAATTTTACTTACGGAATTTCAGTTCAACATTTCGATTACAGAATTGTAATAGTGTTTATAAATGACAATACTAATATGTCCTGCTAACACAGTGTGTCATGTATGTAATTTAATATATACGGGGTGAGCCGATGAAAGAATTGCTATTCGCAACAATCCATTTTTTTACACCTGCTTCAGAGATTGCAACTACGAATTTTTGCTTCTCGACATATACAAGAAGATATCCGTTTATCAAGTCTTATCAAATGCAGACATCAGAGAGACGATGTGAATAAAATCAATAAATGCTATTTCTAATTTTTGCTTTTAATAAGTCACCCTATATAATTGTATTACGCACTTGTGCGAACGTAGATACATACACCCACTCTTGCCTCTGAACTCTGAACATAGACGTATAACGAGCACGCTGGCGATTGCTATTTCGTGACGGGAACTCATTGAGCGCTTGTTCTTTAAATTTTTTCAATAAGAGCTATAATTATCTTTCTTAAAAACCATGAGACTAGTATTTCTCTAACAGCTGTCATTTGTAAACAAGTGAATTCTGTATGTATGCGTTAAATTAACTTGACTGAAGTATTTCAAAATTTCGTATCCACACACACATTCAAGTTTAGTTGATGCCTTTTCGCTCCCTTTTCAAAGGTCAAGTAAGTTTATTTTTATTTGAAGTAATATTTATAAAAGTGAACAAGTGCGTTTCACTGCATTATAAATAATATAATAAAGTAATTCCCAAGTTTTATAAATAATTATTGTGAATTTGGGTATAAATGAAATTTAATTTCCATATCAACTTTATTATTGAATAATATTTTAGAAAGTTAAAAAATGTTTACTGTATTATAAATAATATGATAAAAAAAGGTAATTTCCAAGCCCTATAAATAATTGTATCTTATATTTTGAATTTAGGTATAAATGAAACAATGATTTAATGTTTCGTGTCAAGTTTATTATTAATTACAGTATGTATGTTAAATATAAAGGCACAAACAATGAAAAGTAGTGATCTACTTTCTAGATACCCTCGTGTCTATTAGACTTCATACCAGTACTACCTTCGTAGACGTCACTTAACGTTAAATACAAATTCTTAATGCTAAGAATACTCATTTATGACGTTAACTTAGATCTTTGATGCTGAACTTAAATAGATTCGTAATTTCTAAATATATTCACAACCTTATATAAGAAAATATACAACTCGAAGATAATTCATAAACATCCAATTTCTAACACGAAGGTAACACACATAAACGAGGAATGAAATGATATTACGTTTTTATATTTCGTTCTATATAAATATGCATGTAATGTATATATGTATGTACGTATTGTATGTACCCTGACGAAAATTTCAACAATTATTAAACTCAGAGAATCTCCCTCTTCGACATTCGACCCATCTATCATATTCATCTATATATTATATTTTCACATTTATAACATTTCTACTTCAACATCGAACGACCATTCATAGGTTCTACAAAAGTTTCTTTTCCCATTTCTCATAGAAATGTAACATTGATTGCGAAAGAAATTTTCGCATTTGCGCACCATACTGTCGATAGTTTGATCCCCAGGATTAAATGAAAATTAGGCCTTGAACATGTTACGAAGTCGGTATAACAATTGTTAAGAAATTCGGATCAGTTCTTGATTTCTTTTTTTTCTTTTGGAATGTTTTGTGCCATAAGATGTTGGAAGACATTACTCGATTCCTGTGCTGTGACTCATTTCTACAATGTAAAAACTTCCTTTTGTACTTTCGCAGTTTCTAAGTTTAAAAAACGAATTTTGAAGTTCACTATCGTTCGACCATTAACTCGATCTCGAGACGTCGTATAAAATTTATCAACAATGAGAATGGATTATTTTCATTTCGATAGCACCCAGAAAGAATTTCTGAACTTTATACAAATGCTTTCTATCGACTAACGACGAGAAACGGTTCGTTTCACTCACGCTCTCCCTACTAAGACTAACTTTACAAAACAGTGTCCTCGAACTCCCTTCGAATATGTAATTGTACACAAAGTTGAGCAGTTAAATAGACGCCTTAAATTAAACGTGTCGGGACTGATCAATCGTTAGGCAAGAACGTTCACCTTATGAAATAAACACCTTAATTAAAATATCGTGGACCGACGATAAATACTAAAATAGATTAGTAATAAATATAGGAAACACGAGACGCCTATTGCTTATTCGTACGATACCGTCGATTACCATAATGCAAATTATTTCCGAATGATTAAAATATTAAGTAAAAAAAACTTTTTAAATAATTCAAATTATTTAGCCGAATATTTAGAGGCGTTCAGGGAAACGGTTGACGAATGAAATCTTCGGGATGGAGCTGGGCTTACTGGAGCCGAGGGTGAAGGTCCGGTCGGGGTCGTCGGTTTCGAACCTCTTCTACTTCGCCTCATCGACGAGTACGGACTCGTTCCTCTGTTCACACGCTCGTGGGCGTAAAGTAACACGCCGATATCTCGATTGCCCGCCTCTAACGCGATTTTCAGAGCGGAACTACCATCTACATCGACGATCGATGGATCACAGTCTGGATGCGCGAGTAACAATCGCACGATGTCCGTGTGTCCGTGTTCGGCCGCGCACATCAAAGCCGTACTGCCGTCCTCGTCCTGGATATTAACCGCGGCGCCGGCGTCCAGAAGCAATTGGGTCATGTCTTTCCGACCATGAGACACCGCCAACATCAGGGCAGTTTGGCCATGCTGAACAAAAAAAAAGAATTCCTTCTTTAACCCAACGTTGAACAAAGTTCAGCAAATAAATAATAAAATGAATGATGGAAGCACTTACCAATTTTGCTCGAATGTTAACGTCAGCAAGCTGGAACAGCCTGTTAGCCACCGAGGCGTGGGTGGAGTTTCTGACCTCGGCAAGAGCTGCTAACATCACGGCCGTGTAACCAGCAGCATTCGCCTTATTAATATCGCAGACTTTTGAATCTAGAAGTATGGATACTACGTCAAAGTTCCCATGGGAAACGGCATAATGCATCGCGGTGTTCCCGCTAGAGTCAGTCATGTTGACGATGTACTCCAGCAGACTGCTGGAGCTCTCCTCGAAGCAGTCTAGATAATCTTCTACCTCTAACGGATTGGCGTTCGCCGTGCTCGAGACTTTGAACCATTCTTGTTGAATGATATTGATAGCGTTTTTCATTTGGTGGGAGATGTTCTTGCTGGGTGACTTCTTAAGGTTATCGTTGAGCACCTTCATGGCGGCCTGCATCTCCTTCGTAGGTTCGACCTTTTTCCTGGGCTTTTCTTGAATGGGTTGAAACAGAGCGGATTCCGGAAGCTCATGTTTCTCTTCGCCGTCTGCCTGCTTCTCCGTGCTGTATAACTCTTCTGACTTCTCATCTTTACTTTTCTCCCTTTGCAACTGTTGGATACTGTAAACGATACAAGGGGGACACGTATAATACAATAATCAGAGAAAGCGTGGCTACGAGAATTGAATTACCCTTTCTCAACGAAACAAGCTGAATTTATTTCGGTGAGTCCGGTATCGTTAACTAGACGGCTAGCTTGTTGTTGCTGCTGTTGCAGCATCGATTTCACCAGATAGGATACGCGATTTTATTCGTTCACCATAACGGACTGCCGATATTTTTATGAACACTCTTGTCACGGATCTCCGGCCTGACCTTTACACTCCGGACAAAAACACTTACGATTATGACGCATACGACGCGCATCCATGGAGTCTAAAAAAACCAACAAACATCCCTGACATGCGCTCGATTGTCACTAACTATCGAGTACATTGATCCTCCATGGCGCTCGTTTCTCCCTTTTCATCGAACTACCCTTAAAAAGAAAAATTTACCACCCCACAGATGGCGCTCGTTGTATTTTCTTCAACGAATTTAAAAGTTCTTATTTTTTTAGAGAAGAAGAGTGAGTCGNAACACTTACGATTATGACGCATACGACGCGCATCCATGGAGTCTAAAAAAGCCAACAAACATCCCTGACATGCGCTCGATTGTCACTAACTATCGAGTACATTGATCCTCCATGGCGCTCGTTTCTCCCTTTTCATCGAACTACCCTTAAAAAGAAAAATTTACCACCCCACAGATGGCGCTCGTTGTATTTTCTTCAACGAATTTAAAAGTTCTTATTTTTTTAGAGAAGAAGAGTGAGTCGATCACTCTTGTTGGACTGTTCTAATCACTGTACAACTGACCGACAATTCTAATTCTCCTAAGCCTAACAATCAACAGAATATCGACTCCTTATGATTTAAATATCATTTTTATGACAAAGATTCTTTGAATGATGCTTGTTTCGTCGAGACCGAGGGTAATTAATTAAATAAATGACAATGTTACTAACCGAATACTGTTCTCATATTGCTCCTTGTTATCAGAATCGTATCTTATCACCCCGGCGGCCGGTATCTTCGTGTAGGTATCCTGCCGCTTGAACTGCTTCCTGTGATCGATCGAGTTGTTCAACGGTATATGCGACGGTCTCGGTATTCTCGAGACGAGATTCTGAGCGTTCTGATGATTCATATTGTTTTCCGCGTTGTTCACGATCTGCTTCGCCAGGTTCTTTATAGTCTCTTTACAGTTATCGCAATAGTTGGCTGCGCAGGAGATGGAGATGTGCGGTCTGATCGATTCACCGACCGAGACGTCGGTGAATTTCTTTCGTATCGGCGACGTGCCGAACTCGCGTTTCTTCGGTGTTAGACCGGAAGTGTCGGTACTCTTCACGGTGGTCCTCACCAAATCGTCGACCATCACGCCGACCGACCTCGTGCTTTTCCTTTTCACTTTCGTGTCGCCGTAATTGAACGAATGACTCCTTGAATTCAATGAGTGCAACGACAAAGACTGGGTGGTTATCGGGTCTGGGCCGACACCGATGGTCCTCGTTCCCGGGCCCGTTCTGACCTCGATTCCGATCTCGGACGTCCGCGGTTTCACAGTCACTCCCACGTTAGTTCTCATTTTAAACGGTTCCGCTGCTTGCGTGCATTGATCCCTCTTTTCGATTACCTTCGGAGGATCCGGCGTGCACTGACAACCCCTGGAAACGGTGTCCTTGATCAGGGTACTCTTGTAAATCCTGAGAGCGTCGTCGACGATCACCGCGACGTCGTCCTTCGTTAACACGTCCTTCATGTTCAAGCCGGTCTCGGTTCCAGTGGATCGTTTTTTAACTTCCTTCTTCACTTCCGGTGGAATATCTTCAATTACGAATTGGCTGTGCACCAAATCCTGCAGCCTGTTTCTCGTATTGATTCCGGTGTCGCGGAATTTCTTCGCGTCTTTGACCAATTTCGGACTGATCGGCGGTATCGATTCCACTTGAAGTGGGCTCCTCTTCAAACGAAGCCGCATCGAGTTTGTTTCCGGCGCGATCTCCTCGTACATCAGTTGGCTACGGGTCAACGTCGGCGTCCAACTGTCGCGAGAATCGCTCGAGTAGAGTTTGTCAAAGCTCGACGGTGTCCTGTCGTCGAACGAGGAGCACTGGTCTTTGATTTCAGGTACTATTTCTTCGATCTGCAATCGACTCCGTTGCAAGGATTGTTTTATAGGTGTGCTCGTTATCATGCCGATATCTCGTGTTCGCACCTGATAAGTGAATAATGCGACATTACTAATTGTTACCGTGTGAAATCTATTTATTGATCCATTGTATTATTTTCATCTGACATTGCAATACCTTTATCTCTCAACGCGTTATCAAATATATTTATCATAATGAATCATCTTTACGTCTATGAGTTAATTTTGCAATTTTAATAGATCCACGTAATTATCTCAGAAACTAGAAGAGATAGAGAAAAATGGTTTCGAGAGGGTCGAGATATTGGTGACCTTGAACTTGACCTTAAAATAAATTTTCAATAACAAATGAAGACTTTCGTTTTTTAAATTAAAACCTACATTTTTTATTGCATATTCGGATTCGGACACTCTATATAGTCAAAGGGTTCGTGTATATTCACAATAGTTCCCCGACAAAGAAAAGATACCTCGCGGTCCTTTCTTTGACCCATTGTAATACTACTACCCTTATCTCTCAACACATTATCAAAAATATTTATTACAATGAGTCATCTTTACTTCTATGAGTTAATTTTGTAATTAAGTGAAATCGTGTAGACGTCGTGAATATTCAAAGGGAAGGTGGCTCGTATATTCATAATAGTCTCTCGAAAAAGGAAACATAACTCGCGGCTTACGGAATTTATCCAGACTTTCTCACCAATTCGTTGAAAAGCAACATCGACTAACTATTTCGCGGAGGCAATTAAAAGCTACCCAGGCATCAGTATGCAAATTCATCCGCGGTCCGTTGAAGCCGGTTCGTAGGGTGTTACCGTTTTCCCCGTGTTGGGTGGAACGGAACAAAGTAGATCGAGTCGCGATAAGTCTGCGAGAAAAAGGAAGCCGACAGGCCGACAGTAAAGTTCCTCAAGACAACGAGTATTCAAACTTGTAGTCTTAGGCCGGTATTCATAGTTATTACTTATTCTTAAGATCGTCTTAAGCATTTCCTATTCCTGTCTATCCCATACTTTTAGTCCTTGTACAGAAAACAGGAACTCAAACAAATTCTTAAGGCAATCTTATATAGATATTATACATATATAATACAAGTATATATAAGTATTGTATATAAGTTCGAGCTATGAATACCGGCCTGAAAAACCGAAAGCCAAGTTGTAAAAAGAAGAGAAGGATATCTTGAATTTGAATCCTGCGACGTCGACAGCCGAGTGAGATCAACTGGATGAAACGTTTTGTAAAGAAAAGAAATACGTGTCGGACTACTGCGACTCCCATTGTAGTCCGAAGGAATTCTATTGTCTGGGCATGTTAGATGTATGTAAGTATACCTGTTGGTGCGAAACGCCGACATCCCTGGTCATTACGCCGCACATCGTTCCCATGTCTCTGGTCGGCGTGGGATTCCTCGGATTTCGCTGGGCGCCGCGTTGTTCCGAGAAAGACTGGCTACGGTACCTATGCAACCCTGCCTCATTGCACAGGTTCGTCTTCCTAAGCTCGTCAACTTGTCGCAGCAAATTCCGCTTCTCCTCTTTCAGCACCGATACTTGCACCTAAGATACATGTACAACGTGACCAGGGCTTGTTTGTTTCGTCCTGGATGATCTTCAATGTTTTAGGATTCAGGATTCTGTCCATGAGAAGGTATTTCATGGTTTCACCAAAGTAGAAGATTCGAGTGGTCGAATAAAAAATTTACGTGCAACTTGGTTTTTAATACTATTTCTATCTTCTGAAATTTTTGCCGAAAATTATTATTACTTTAATACTTTTTTGTCAATTAAATTTTTTAATTTTCCTAAACTGATGGTGGAAGTAATTAATTAGATCGTGGAAAATCGATTAATGATAGGATAGAATGTAATTTTGGGCGAAAATTTCCAAAGTCTTTTGACACAGTTTAGTAGAAATAGAAATTAAGATACGTAAACAATATTGAGATTTACTAATTTTACTTGAACCTTCGTTCGTTTGGAAGTTGTTTCCGGATAAATGTCAGTGATAACCACGAGGCACGGAACGTGCCAACGCAGCGTCTAATGCAGTTACGTTACCTCCTAATGTAATTACACTTCCCTGACGGAAGTATCGCAACGAAAAGAAAGAATCTTATGTATGACTCATACGTCGATAGCACAACACATTAACTAACATTTCTTCCTTGCAAATTAAGTTCCTTTATTATCTAACCTTCCGTTTTTATCTCAAAGGCTTATCTTGAATAATACCGACATTTACTTGTTAAACGCAATTATGCTAATGTCAAAGAAGCATTTAAATGTTATAAAAGAACGACCTACTTTGTTGTACTCTTATAATATTTTATTTGTACGAGGGGAAGTCAAAAAGTAAAGGGACATTTGAGAAAAGGGGCATTTATTCTAATTAAATCCCTTTACTTTTTTATTTCCTCTCGTACATATTATAAAAAAACCGAGTTGTGCATCGTCGAAGGTATAATCGCTGCGAATGTATTTACCTGTAACATGGGAATCGCCTTGACCTGTTCTTCCAACTCCCTCATTCGTTCCAACGAAGCTGCCATTTGCTCTCTGATGTTCTAGAAATACACGCGTTCGCGATAATGCGGTGATTTCTGTTGATTCCAGTTCCGTTTTGTATACATATATGTATGTATATATATATATATGCATAATACTTGTTGCTCCTACCTGTAGCGCGCCGGTGCTGAGATTCGAGTTTCCACTTCCGACGCTCGCGTTGTCGAAGTCACCCCCTGCCTGCTCCGGCTGCACGTTATTCTGCATCGGTGTGGCCGTGTTCGTCCCATCTGTACGTATAATTTCGTATTCTTTACTCTCCCGTTTAAAAATAATAAAAATACGAATGCTCTGATAATAATGATCGCTCTAAATACGTATATGATTAAATGTAGTGGAATTAAATTGAATATTAATCAACAGCGTTAATCAATATCAAGCTATCCGCGAATTTTGAAACCGCAACACGATGCGAACATCAATTTCTCTGTTTTAATTTGTAAATTGATATTGACAGAGAGCAAATACGACACGTTAATAAATTTCGATCTAAATTAAAAATGTGGCTGTCCACAAAAAATTTACAAAATTGCTGTTTGTTTAATTGGGATATTGCCATCTTCGATGTGCAAATATTGTTCAGTATACATCCGGTAAACGTAATAACGTCCGGTCATGAATTTCGTTCAAAACAGGAACTGCATAGCAATTTTATAATAAACAACTAAAACCTGGATTTATTTACAGTTCCACGAAGCGTTCCCGCCCACGTGTAAGTTTTTAAAAACAATATTTGTTTTAATAAGAATAAATTCCATCGGTTTCGACGGTGTCGAAAGACGTGAAGACGCACGTGTCTACAGGGACACCTACTACGACTTCCTGTGTTCAACCCTCGTCCGTAACAATGCGCTCTCCGTCCGGAGCGGACGGCCGCGCGTTACGCAAGTATCGTTCACCTGCGCTGTCGTTCAATTTTTCTTTTAATCGATCGTTGCGTAAGGGGCTGCCGCCGCATGAAAACGGGTTGGTTACAATGAAGAAACGAGCCAGACATCCCGGCGCGGTGTTTTGTACATACTCGCTCGTGACACACGATTCGCGGGCTCGGCCTAATGTCAAAGGATCCGTTGCGAAACGACCTGTCACTCGTGTCCAATATTTCCCAGTCAAATACTCTGGAACCTCGGTATACGTCCATCTTGTAATAAGTCAATTTCGGAATATATCTTGTTTAGATGTGACAAATTTTGATCGGTATACGACATAACTTCTAAGGTGCGCGAAAAGAGTATATGGCTGGTGCTATGAAGTATGTAAATAATATTCGTTCTATAATATTTGTTAAGGATGCATTAGTTCTTTTTACATGAGAACTGATTAATCATTTTTACATTATTTTTTTTATAGGAAATTTCAAATTAATCTCGTATACCGAGGTTCGATTATATCAATTCCGAAGAGAATGAAAGTACCAATATATAGATTCCAATTAACAAGCGTTGAATCCAATTACTCGAACATAAATCTGATAACTACTTCTAAAAGTAGTAATAAGGAAATAAAAAACCATGACCAACGCTGGATTCAGATTGAGATAATTTTTACATTATTTTTTATGGGAAACTTCGGATTAATCTCATATATCGAAGTTCCATCTTATATCAGTTCCAAAGAGAATGAAAGTACCAAAATGCAAATTCCAATTAACATGCTTAAGTCCAATTACTCAAGCATAAATCTGATAACTCTAAAAATAGTGAAGGAACTGAGAAAACATGATCAACGCTGAATTAAGATTGAGATCACCTTTCTAATAAATTACTCGCGAGATGAACAAGATTCAAGAACCAGAAACTCTTTCAGATTCGTGTTCAGGCCGCATTAAGAAGCCCTCGCACACTTATCAGATGATGTTCGAGCATCAGTAAAAACAGGCGGAAGACGAAAAGGCGCGTATGCGAGGTTCGTTGGCGAAAAATTCTCGGCGGGAAGTCGGCCGCGTTCGCGGTTCGCGGTGTCCTTAAAAGGGTTGGACACGGTCCTCGCGCGAGCCGTGACAACGCGCGGCGCGAAGGATGCGGCCATGTAAATAATGGCGCGTAATCGTTACGTTGCGCTTTATATGGGAGATACGCGCTGGTTTCTCGCGCGCGTTGCACATGTGGATTAGAACCGAGTCGCTCTTCGTTGAGAGAGAATAAAAAAGAAAAAAAAAAAGAGGAACGAGTCGTAGCGGCGCGACCATGTCGGCCGTGAAAGTCAAGTTAAAAGGAGCGCTCAGCTGCTCCGCGGCGACGGTTTCTTCCCTTTTCTCCTCGTTTCCTTTTCGCCGATTTTTTTCATCCCGCGAGTCAATCCTATAGTTAATAGCCGGCCGATCTCCGGAAGAAATCGGAGAGATTTCTGAAGCCGTGAGGAAAAAAGCAACAGATGTTTCCGAGCGATTCCGAGCTGATACGCTCGTGCATACCGATATTATCTCACTCGCCTTTAAACAGTCCAATTAGAAGATCAGAAGCGGAGGGAATATCCTTTGGCGCTCAAATTTTCGTTCACTTTCCATCGACTTTCAGACAAATTATTCCTTCTTTATTTTTTTCTTTCTGGGTAAGACAGAAGCGAATGGCCGGGGTCAAAGTAACTGAACACGCGTCCCCTGATATCGGTATGATAATGAATTTTAACTTTCGTTTGGCCCCGAGATAAGGTATCTTTTAATTGCTCTCGATGCGCAACGACGTACATTTAGTGTCCACTAAAAGTACACACTGATACATTTATTGTGTCTAATCCTTCATTCGGAACGCCATAAAACGCCTTGTAAAAAAAATAGCACCTGTCAATGTTTTTCATAGCTTCTGTAATGGAAGTCGAAGGGAAAATCGTGGTGTGTTAACAGCAGTAAACTTCTAAATGAAATTCTAGGTAACCGATTATGCAGCGCGACATGCAAACAGCAGATAATAATTCTAGTAAAAACATGACCCCCGGGAAAATCGTGACGTAAGAATTCGTTATCGTCCGCTGCTGTATCTCGACAGAAGAAACAGAAGTGTACACGAAGCGTTCGCGATCTGCAATCAAACTCCTAGCAAAATTTGTGCGTGCTCACAAAGGGAACGAGAACTCACGATATTTCCTCTTTGCCTTCAGCTTGCAAAAGGGTATCCTTTTCATGATGAACTTCTTCACTCCCATTTTGACACTTGTTCACTGCACTTAAAAAATTGAAATCGATTTAACAAAACGTAACACTTATTCACGATAAACGAAGTAAATCATCTGGCAGTCTTCAATTTCGCGCGCAAAGTCGCTTCAATTGGTTCAATTATTTTCTGTCACATCAGGAATTAGAAGAGAACTTCTTCTTTGGCAGAATTGTCTCTCCTTCGTCGTACGTCGTTATACGACGTCGAAAGTTTCGTTCGTTCGTTGGCCCATCGGTTCGATCGACGGATCGATGAATCCGTTCGGAAATCGTGATAAATCCTCAATAGCCCGGAAACGGCAGAGAGCGATCGGTAGTCGTCGATCGGGGCCGAGGCACGATTGCGTGCCGTGTCGCCGTGTGCCCGTCGTTACTTTTTCGAGCATTCGTGCCGCGATCTGTTTCTCCGCGGCCACTGTTTGCGTTTGACTGTGACGCCGAACTCTGGGCTATAGCCAACCAGGACTACTGGCGATGAGGTGAATGGAGAGGGCAAGTGTGCCTCTTCCCTGCTGTTCTTTGCCCACCGTCGCTCTGCTCTACACGACGTATAGCCGTTGTTGTATATACGTTAGAACGCCCGTCAATTTCTTAATCGCCAAGGAAAACCCACTTCACCCTCGGCCATTAGCATGTGCACTGGCAGACTTTCATTTTGGACGCTCGTAACGCGACTTCGATGACTATCTTATCTCCAAGAACTTCGGTCCTAATCCGATCTTTTGTTGCTGTCGTTTCATTGAAACTGTTGGGAAAATATTTCTTATCTTGCGTTGCACAACGATGATTGGACACGAAACAATCCTAATGTTGTTTTAGAAAGTTTTTGTATCTCATTTCCATTTTACCTTCGATTTTCTATTGTATACAAAATTAATGTGTGTACATGTGTATATACTTTGTATCATTTTATATATACATACATGTGATGTGTATATATCAAAATATGGCAAAACTTAGAAATAACAAATTTCTTTGTTCGTTTGATGTACGGGAATGATAAAAAATTGTTCCTGTCAGCAGTGAATCTGAGGTCGAGCGTGTCGAGCATCTTAAATGCTAATACATCTTATGACAGATACCGTTACCTGGGCACGTCGTATTTTGGGGTCCACTACCTGCGACGGGCCTTGGTCCAGCAATAATGCCCAAAGTACGACGGGAACCACTAGTAGGTATCTCAGAATTTAGAGTTTTAGGCGGACGTTCTGGCAATAAAAACTACAGACGGCAAGGTTACTATGAAATACAATTTTCTTATGTCTGCTTTTAACTGAACAATGGAATGTCAGAAAAAATTTTTGTAGTCGTAAATTTTAGCTTGGTTTGGCTTTTAGAATTGCCCATTAAAATTGGTCTTGACTTGTTTTCGCTCTTAGAACCGGTCCTTAAAATTTATCTTGGCTTTTGCTTTATTTTGGGTTCTGGAATCGCCCCTTAAAATTTATCTTGAATTTCGTCTTATTTCGGCTTGTAGAATCGCCTCTCAAAATTTGTCTTAAATACCGATTTCTCGAATTGGCCCTTAAAATTTGTACCACCATTAATCGAGTTACATAAAATACGCCAGTCGATTAAAAACTCGGTCGGCACTTTCCCGTGTCACCTGTTTCTCCGTGTCGCATCGTTATCATCGCGTCCCATCAATCGTCGACGTTTAAATGCTCGATTTTAGAGCTCGCTTTTATGGGAAACAGTTGCAGCAGTTGCGTGCACGCTTAGGCAGGTGCAGTCACCGCCATATGCGACCACCTTGCTCCGACAAGGTCTTGCACGAAAATGGTTTAGCGTTCCCGATGCACGTCATACCATCGAAACGGAGTTAAATGGAGTGACCCCGCTAGTTCGTCGGCTGCACGGCACGTACCGAAGTCTGGCATGAAGAGCCAAGCAATTTCTCTCTGTTCTTCGATTGCCTGGGTCCGAACCCAGGGACGCTTTTCCGATATTGAACGCGTGTATTTTCGTACGTGGAATCGCGGCCTCGACGAATCGGTGTCACGCGTTTATGTACGAACGGGTTATTTCCGTGCGGGTTAAGCGATTTNTCTGGCAATAAAAACTACAGACGGCAAGGTTACTATGAAATACAATTTTCTTATGTCTGCTTTTAACTGAACAATGGAATGTCAGAAAAAATTTTTGTAGTCGTAAATTTTACCTTTTTTTTGGCTTTTAGAATTGCCCATTAAAATTGTTCTTGACTCGTTTTAGCTCTTAGAACCGGTCCTTAAAATTTATCTTGGCTTTTGCTTTATTTTGGGTTCTGGAATCGCCCCTTAAAATTTATCTTGAATTTCGTCTTATTTCGGCTTCTAGAATCGCCTCTCAAAATTTGTCTTAAATACCGATTTCTCGAATTGGCCCTTAAAATTTGTACCACCATTAATCGAGTTACATAAAATACGCCAGTCGATTAAAAACGTCCATTCGGCCGGCACTTTCCCGTGTCACCTGTTTCTCCGTGTCGCATCGTTATCATCGCGTCCCATCAATCGTCGACGTTTAAATGCTCGATTTTAGAGCTCGCTTTTATGGGAAACAGTTGCAGCAGTTGCGTGCACGCTTAGGCAGGTGCAGTCACCGCCATATGCGACCACCTTGCTCCGACAAGGTCTTGCACGAAAATGGTTTAGCGTTCCCGATGCACGTCATACCATCGAAACGGAGTTAAATGGAGTGACCCCGCTAGTTCGTCGGCTGCACGGCACGTACCGAAGTCTGGCATGAAGAGCCAAGCAATTTCTCTCTGTTCTTCGATTGCCTGGGTCCGAACCCAGGGACGCTTTTCCGATATTGAACGCGTGTATTTTCGTACGTGGAATCGCGGCCTCGACGAATCGGTGTCACGCGTTTATGTACGAACGGGTTATTTCCGTGCGGGTTAAGCGATTTTTGGCAGCCAGCCTCTTTTCTTCACAAACAAATCGATCAAAGATAAATAAGAAAACTTTACTTTACGTTATCCAGTATATAAAGATTTATGTTTGGTGTATGTACACTGGTTCGATAGAAATGAAAGGAAATCAAACAGGATGCTGCTGAACGTTCTTGTAAAACGCAATTACTATCTCCAACGCGCGCTTCCAATATTTCCGTCACGCAACAGCAAAATTACGAGGATCACGGAATACTCCATTGTTCGTTCTTTTACTTTCTAAGCCTTCCAGCAACGTTTCGTGTACATTGCACTTTCTGACCGCTTACATGAAATTTCGGTTACGCGCGACTCAGCTAATATTTATGGTACTCGATGAGTTGAACTTCTCTTCTAGATACTTATTGTTTCACGAGATTCGCGCGACGAAGCTACCAAATGAAGCGTGCTAATCGTATTCGATGCACTTTCACGAGAAGTCGTCTGTCTCGAAGTTGTAGGTAAAAGTCAAGCTCTATTAGTCTAATGGGACTGCATTTTTTTTTAGTAATGATAATCGTTTATATAAAACTAGTTTACTATTCTACAAAAGAAGAAGACGTTTCAGGATGATATATAGACCGTAAAGCTGAATCATTTGTATATTTAAGACGACCATAAAGTGATTGTAGTTCTTGTCCGGACTTTCAAATAATTTTTCACCGATCGAATAAGAACCAATCGCTACAATTTAAGAAGATCTGTTCAAGTCACAATTCCTACTTACTGGCTTATTTTTCTACAATTCTAAAGTCTATAATGTTTGTTTAATTTTTAAGTGATTAGGGATTCCTATTTTTAATTATTTTTAAATCTGGGATTTTTATTTAAATTTAAGCCATATAAAAATTTGTATATAGATATTTAGTTTTTTATAATTCTAAGGTACTACATACAATTATATAAAAATACGTCAGTGAATAGACATTATGACGTCAACAAAAATTGGGTTAGTAATTAAGTGATTGCGGACTTTATATAAGAAATTCATCGATAAAGCCTACAATCATGTAGTTGCCAACCCAATACTTTACTTTTAATCACGAAAACTCAATGACTCATTTCAATCCTTTACAGAACGCATCAATCCCTTATTAAAAAACCACTGTACTTATAATACAAAAGGTCAAAGTTCAACGAAACGAGTGGAAGAGAAAAAGTTCGCGTGGGACGAAGGGCACGCAACAGAAGAAAGAAAGGAAGAAAGAAAGCATATCACGCATAATAGTTATCGCATTCCGATTTGCTGGCGTGCAGATCCGACTGTCCGCCGCGGAAACCGAATGACGGTCGAGCAAATCGGCGGGTGGACGGACGTCGAGCGCGCGGTGTACAACGCGGGACGTTAAACGCAACAACGTGGGGTGTAACACAGGTGCCGTTTTCAGTGCAACCGTCGCGACGCGTCGGGAAGCACGAGCCACCGGAAGCAGATGGTTCCAGCCACGCACCGGCGAGTTCCCCATGATGTTCGCGCTCGCCCGAAGAAGAAACGTCCGTGGCTAGGTATATATCTTTAAGCCCCGATTTACGGCTCGGCCGGTCCCGCGATTTATTCGCCGCGGAAACTGTATCGAACAACCGTTCCTCGCGATTACTTTAGCTCAACGGTGTAACCGGACTCCCGCTGGTAACGTTATGCCCCGCGTTACAGATTTTTATTAGGCTAATAATATTCTCCCGGAACGGAGAACGTCGACGGCTCGATCCTTCCACAATCGTTTTTGTTCTTTTCTAATTACTTAGAAATATATTATTGGGTTGTTCGGAAGTTGTCACAAAGTGGAGCAAAAGTCATAGTTACTACGCGTTTTGGACTTTAACTAATATTATTCCAAAGAGTGATTGTTCTGAATAGAATAAGGACCAGGGCAGCATGCAATGTATCTTAAAGTAGACATCAAGAAGAATTTTGTCTTGATTCTTCGAGAGGTAAGCATTTAAAATTGAATGGCATAAATTTTACACTATTTTTAGGGAGACACTCTGCAAGTTCCACGAGAGATGAAGAAAGACAAAGTAGCACGCGTATTATTCAATAAATTAATAAAAGTATATCAAAATTTACATTCGCAAATTTACATTCGAAATTTTCTATAAAGATCGGCATGAACTTTCCGAACCCAATGGGTATTAGGTGTGATAATGGATTCATATATGAGACTATGAAACTTATAATTAGTATAAAAGTAGCGGGATGAGTGTTCGGATGACAAAGAGTGACTGTCTGGTTCCCATCAGTCGATTTATCAGGGAATGTGATCAAAGGGAGAAACGATCTCGTTTCCAGAAGCTTCCATTGTCTGGCGACCGATAAGACAGGAAACGGGAGCAGGATCTTGTTGGCTTGCGAAACGTGAGAATCCTCCTGCGAACGAACAGGTCGTCGGCTCGGGATAGAGTTCGCGGTTTCGTGAGAAACGACGCGGTCGTCGCGTTTCGTCAACCGAAACGTCAACCCCCGGTCTCTTCCATACAATGAGAGTGAAAACCGTGCGAAGTCGCGTCGCTTGGCGGCACGATGAACCGGGGACCAGTGAAATCGTCCCCGCGATCGTGTTTAATGAGAGTAATCCGAGGTGTCCTTAAGTGACGAGACGTTGCTTTTTCATCGCGGCTGATTTAATGCAGTTTCTAATAGAAATTCGTTATAAAATTCTAGTAGAGAGTTCTAATAAGAAAGTTGACTAGAGATTTGCATGCGTGCACTACCGAAAACGTTACATGTTTATAATGAGCTGTATCTGATTAAAGTTGTATGAACCCTTTCATGAAAACGACAAATCATGGAAATTTTAATAGGTACTGGATATTACATTAATAAAATACCGAATAGAATTTTAGACATTTTATGAGCCTATTAAAAAAGTTATTACATCTTGAGTTCTTACGTCGTCGCATCTTATGAATGACAAAATTTTGAATTTTTGCTTTTTGATCCTAGCAAAACCCTTGACAAAATCGCAGAGAAATAAAAATCTTTCTTTTCTCGGAATTTCGAAAAATGCTTTGAATAAAAGTTTGTAACTTTTGGCAAAGATCTTACGGCTCATGCAACCTTAATTAATTAGGACCATTGTACAGTTAAAAAACCCTGTAAATTTGCACTACATTTTCCCTTCCTGGTCGAAACAACCGAAAAAGCAGGAAACGAAGCGCGCGTTTCGTCGGCACGAGGAAATACGCGACGGGGCTATCTATACATATGCAACGAAGAGAAATTTTCATATTCCATCGCTGCATTCCAAACTGGTTATAATTATCCGGCGCGTTGTTGCGTTATAATTTCGAGTGTGTCGTAATCACGAATCGTTAAGCCCGGCCAGACTGCGAGGGAGGTACACGTATCGTTTTAGTGCTAATAGAATCTCCGTGCGGGCAATTTTTCCAGGCTTCATTTTCTTCCTAATTCACTTATGGCCTCATCGTTTGTTTTCCTTCGTTTGTTTCGTGCTCGCCCGTTAAAAGCATATTAATTTTGCGTTTGGGAAACCTCGAGAGGTGATTACGGTTGAAGGGAACTCGTTAAGCGAGGCCCACGCGTTTGTTTAGTCAGCGTGCGCTGAGCGTTTCGGTGAAGGCGGCGTCTCAAAAGTGAAGGAAGCCATTTCTCTTTACGGCATTATTGTGTAGCAGGTCATTAGGCCATAGAGAATCCAAAGATGGCCGAGCGGATTCAGCGCGAGGAAATCAAATGTGCGTGAAATTATTGGATTTCTTTCCCCCGTTCCTTATGGTTTTTACTTATTTCTTTGTTCTTTCACTTCGCTCGGATTAATCTTTAGTTGCGGCTAATTCGACGGTTTTTCTATGAAAGAATTAACCTGTCTTTCCTTGAAATCTTTTAAACGACTCGCTTTCACGGCGAAGGAAATTTTAACATTGAAAAAGAAAATTAAAGCAACAATTGAACTAAAAAAGTAGGAAATGACTCAATGGCCATGACGGGCTCAACGCGAACAAGGACGAGAATGAAATAAGCGTGTGAAAAGGGATTAAATGAAAGCATAATAAACGATAAATATAACTGACCGTTCTCGGAGCGTTCCTGCCTATCGGAAATGCCGGTAGACCTCGAGGATCGTTTCAGGGTCGCCTCGAAGTCGCCCACGACGTCGCTGAGGTCGAGGGCCGGCGAATCTTGCACGTATCCTCGTTGCTTGTCGTTGCTCGACCTCCGCAAAGTCGAGAGGCCGTTCGGCGTCGCAGGTTCCTGCGGTATTTTCGGCAGTTCGGCCTCTATTCCGACCAGGGCTGGACTCACCTAAGAATTAAAAATACCAGAGAATTTAAGAACGCGACCTTCGCCAGCTGTCGATCTCCGACGCTGTCAATGATGCCCACGTCTTTTATTAGAACGGTAAATCCTCTATTGTGGAATTCCACCCTTTCACAGGGCAAGAGATTAACCCTTTCGCGACGACACGATTGACCATACTTTGCTGAATTTTTATGAGTCTTGTACGATTATTAGTAGAGTTAAAAGTTGTATTAAAAAAATGTCACTGTCTTGATTTTTTATATTTTGCAAGTAATTGTAAATCAT